>VZTV01089231.1:0-16164 GCA_013400875.1 Anhinga rufa | reverse complement strand
CGGTAGCCCCGCCGTGAGGGGGGGAGCCGCCCCCGCCCGCCCTCGCAGGCCGCCCGTGCCGGCGGGAGCCCCGCCGTGAGGGGGGGAGCCGCCCCCGCCGCTTTCAGACAGCCTTTGCACAGCACCCGTCGGGCCGGTGCACGGCGGAGATAAGGCGGGTACAATTAATAAAGGACACAATAAGCCACCCTTTCTCCCCCACTCATCCCTTCACAGCACAGCGACCAACTCCAGCGAGAAGGTTGGGGTGCTCACCCCTTCCCTGCAATTCTTCCTTGCGGCCCCCGCTCGCTTACGTCCTACCTGCTGCGGGACCCGTCAAAACTTTGATTCCACACGTTCGAGTCACGTCAGGTCGGCCGCGCTGACCCCGAGGTCGCTCGCTCCCTCGCTCGCTGTGGGACAGAGCGTGCCAAGCGCCATGTGCGTGCTGGAGGGGTTAGATAAGGGCGCAGCGCGTTACCCAGCTCGCAGGGGCCGAAGCCCTCCCTTCGGAGCAGGGGCGCGGAGCCAGCTGGCTCCCCAGGGCTCCAGCACCCATCCGTGGGAAGGTGCCAGCTCCTACAGCTTTCTCCTCAGTGCTTGTTTACAAGCGCTCAGCCCCAAGGGCTGTCTAAGGACACGTCCTTACGTGGGCTGCACAGACTGCTACGTGCAGCTGATCCAAAACTTCAGGTGACCGGGAGGGCGGGAGGATACGTGTGGGAAGGATTAGCGCCCATGTGCTCTGTTACCTCTGTCCTGTCCCTAGACACCTTGTTATCAGCCACTGCCCAAGGCAGGACACTGGGCAAGACAGTCCACAGCATGACCCAGTCCAGGTACTCTTGACAAGCTCATGGTCTGGCAGGTGGAGACACGCAGGAAAAGTTGAATACTCCCTAATACCTTAGCTAATCCATTGCAATCCATCTCTGCGTACCAGCTTTACACTTCATGCAGAACTGTTTGTACACATAAAAGGACAATATTTTGCTGAAACAGACTGCTTCATCTTTTCTCAGAAGAGAAGGTTGTATAAAGTTCTGCCCATGCCATCACGGGAAACATTCAGCTTTACTCTTCAGATGCCAACAAACGTAGCAGAGTGAAACCTGAAGCGATAGATGCCAATGCTACTAAACGTGCCACTCAGCAGTTAAGGTCGAGAAAGAGGACATTATTGCTCTCAGCATCGTTCCTGCTGACTCTTGCGGTGAATGACATGCCAAGGTCAGCATCACCATCTGTAGCAGAAATCACTTCTTCAACATGTCTTTAAGCAGGGATAATACATAGCTTTCCTGCCATACAGTGAGAAGAAATGGCTTCAGCTTCATAAGCTATTGTCTTATGCAGATGAGAGGTGCTAGGTGAGTGCAGGATGGTTTCTGTTCCACAGGCAAGCACTAGAATTCCTCCTCTACTCGAACCAGTAAAACCCAGTCACAGGCATCTTCACTCCTCTGCAGCCTTCAAGCACAAGTGCAGTCAGAGAGCTAAGAGTGACTTGGGAAAGAAGAGGGTAAATAAACAAGCACAGACATTTCAACAATGGCAGTGTTTGAAAACTGTCGTTATAGTTGTATACTGCAAAATATGAAGCTTGAAATGGGAAATTATACAGTAATACAAAAATCATTTTTATTTTTACCATATAGGGAGTTGGGTCTAGAAAATAATTATATTGGCCATCTTGAGTCTCTCCTTACCTTGACCTCTGTAGGATGCAGAAAGAGGTGGAGAAGAATCTGTTTGCGGGCAGTTTAGAGTACACCACTCATCAATCTTATTTTTGAAACAGGCCTAACCTGAATGCATTCTTCATTGCATTCAATGAAAGGAGAAATCTGAACCACTATTTATATGCCCCTTGAATAACAAACCTCTCCAGTGGCAGACTGTACAAAGCCAACTTGCACAGCAAAGCATTTGAAATATAAATTACATGGGAGAGATTACATTTTAGGCTCCAGTTCTGTAAACTCTTGTGCAGAGGCAGATCCTGCTGCCTAAATAACACTCCACTGAAGTTTGTAGCATTCCAGACCATCTAGAGAAAACTGCAAGATGAGAGCTGTAGTTTATAGGATATTTAATAAGTATACAATAGATTTCTTTACTGCAAATAATTGTGCATTTGATACTATCTCAGAGAACCATTCCAGGAAAAGACTGATACTCTTTTTTTTACTGTCCAAGATAGCATCTACATTAATTCCATAGCTGCATACTTTATTTCATATGGAGTACATTTAAGAGAAAAAAAAAAACACTCTTTATTTTGTATAAAGACATTTATTTTTTCTTGTGTTTGTTGCCATGGCAATACTGTCTCTGGTGGAACGCTAAATTTACATTTAAAGAGGCATTTTTTTAAAAGGTAAAGGCAGATGGCTCCTAAGAATAATTTATCTTGCTAAGAAGATTACACTTTATTTCATAGAATGTTTTGAGACTTAATTCAGAACAAGGCGGGTAGTGTTTGCTGGGCCCCCAGCAGACAGGCAGGAGGATGCCACATGGACTTCCCCGTATTCCAGTTCACACAGAATGATAATCCACTCTCCTGCACCACAGAAACACAGGGAGTGGCACAGCAATTAAATCCACGCCATGTACTTATTCAAACCTGGGGTGTCTTACTCATATGTCTGTCTATTTTTATGTAAGGAAGAGACTTACAGCTATCTCATTATAGGATATTTTTAAGCCTCACACAAAAGCCACTTAATATAGTTAAAAGTTGCTTTAAATAGTTTTAACAGTGTTTGGAAATCACTTGTAAAGGTCATCTGCCCTCAATTTTCTTAGAGCTTCTTGGGTTTAATACAATGTATTTATACAAACATTAATGTTTAACTTTCACATCCTTTACATGTAAACAAACATTTTTCTACTTTGCAGCTGTGAAAACAGCAACTGAGCAACACTTAGGAAGATGCTAGCTAGTTTCTGACAGAGCTTTTGATGCTGACTTTGGGAATTGTGGGATTCAGTCCTCTGCCCTAGGAAGATGAGTTCCCCAAAGACAGCACCACTTTCATGCAGCTCCCAAAAAAGCATGTACGTTAATCATGGTGCTGGGTTTTTCTTAACTTTGCTGTTTTATATTAATATAGTCTAAATTAGTCTCAACTATAGAGCAATTTCAAAAAAGTTACAGAATTCTTTCAGTTACTGAATCATACCAGAGATGTTTGTAATTTTGGAGCCAGAATATGGAACAGATGATACCAGTTTATTTGTCAAAATACAGAATGGGTGGAGACGACTTTCTTAGAATATTCTAAGCTGATGTTATTCCCATAACTGATTACTAATGAGTAGGGTTGAAATTTATTGTTTATGCTACCTTCAAATATTTAATTCTTCATGTATCTTTCATATGCATGAGGTGACAGCAAAGGTAGGTTCTGATCACCAGACAAACAGCCTGGTAGTCCTACTGCCTTAACTGGGTTGCATCAGAGAGCAATCATTGAGCAGTATCATGGACATCTCATGAAATCAAAGCACCTGAAGCTTTTGCACTAAGTTCTGGATGTGCCACTTCGTGCTCACGTGTGTATTCCAACCTCCCAGTGCAGGATGTCACTGGGGAACGTGGCAAAGCCAGTTGGTGTTTAACACAGCTGTGTCTTAAGTGATTTTTACAATACAGAGACATCCAGTATACCAAGAGGCTATAAGTTTATTTTTTTCAGAAATACATTTACGTGACATTTATTAACATTCCAAATAAGGAATGTGAAACATCCCAATTAATGAAAAAAGAAAAAGTTTAAAAAAAAAGCAGAAATACTGATTTTAATCTGTTACGTTTAACCACTCTTGTTCTCACAGTTTTATTACACAATCTGACATTCCTTTTAAAGCTCTTACTTCTGTATTAATGAATAAAATACTTAAGTTTTGACAAATTTCTTCCCCTCTTGTTAGCATATATACCTACAAAGGCAAAGCGTAAAAACTCAAACAGCAACACAATGTTAAATTCATGGTTTGGAGGGTTTCTTCAAGTTAGTTTCCTGACTTTTGGGGCCCTAACAATTTCAGTTAGTTTTAAGCAATACAGAATTCTGAGTTTACAAAGGCATCTGACTGGGATTGTAGGCTCATTGAACTACATAGTAGAAGGAAATACTTGCAAGTAGAAAGTTAGCAAATATAAGAACAGGCCCAGCTTTTTTTTTTTTTAAACAATACAAAGAAATAATGTCTAGCACTTAATTCAGTGAGTTATGAGTTGGGGAAAGCAGGTAAGGCCAAGACAGAGCACTGAAAGAAACCCAGAACAGCCCTCCTGTCAATATAAAGCCAAAGCATTTTCATCACTCCAGCACTAGCCTGTTTTGAGTGCAGCATAATAGATTATAGCCAAGCCATGCAATTCAGGCAGAATCTGATTAAAGGTATGAATATTAGAAAGGTACTATTTTTTAAAGAAAATTCACTGTGCTGTGAAAAGGATTATCATGCAACTGTGCATTGGTTGTATCAGTTTTTAAAGACTGGTTGCAATGGGTTAAATGGCTCTGGTTCCTCATTTCATAACCCCTTAGGATTTTTTTCTTAAGGTAAGGTTTTCTAAAGAGAAATAGGAAAGTTCAGAATAGCTCCATCTAAGACTTGTTCTCCTGGCAGCAGTCATATGTCCATCCTACCTTACTGCTTCCATTTGGAGTAGAAAGCATACAAGTTGCAGCCCCACAAGGGCAAGCAGCAGCGGAGCTGATTTCCAGATCAAGAGTACCTGAGAGACTCACACAAAGCAGTGGTGCCATACCTACAGCTCCTCTACTTCCGTATTGATAAACTGCAAAGTTTTTTGACATATATTGCACATGGACCTGCAGACATTACTCTGTCGATAAGCTGTCACCACACAGCAGGGTTATACACTCTCAGTAGGGCAGTCCACTGGACAGGTTTATATAGTTTATTTTTCCCCATTCCCAAGTAGAGCGGCATTAAAGCTGTTAACTTGTTTAAAAGCTGCAGCTGAATGTTACAGTAAATATATGCCTCTCTCATGAGAGCAAACCCATTTTAAATGATGGGCTACATATACTCTGGTATCTGGTGATCCACCCTCTCTGTGTTTTGAAATCTGAATAGAGACACAGGCCAAAGCCATATTATTCCTTCCTGTCTGGGTAATATCATCTCAGCTATATTCCATCACTACTTGTGATGCATCACATTTAATAATTACAGCAATCTGTTGGAGGGTTTTTTTCTTTAAAAATACACTTTCTGCTTTTGATGTTTCTGATCACTATGGAAAGCTTATGGTATTTTATAGACTGCTGACTAAGCTCATATGCACACCAGCTGCATTTTATCAGGGAACAATGTTTGCCTTTTGAACTGGCTGATAGATTTTTACTTAAAATGAAGAGGAGATATACATTCTTTGGCAACACTTAGAACCTTGTTCAGCACAATATCCATTTGCAGAAAGTCATAGCCTCCAGCTAAACAGTGCACCAGCCCATGGCCATCAGCCCAAGAAAGGCAGCAAAAAAAAAATCTAGAAGCAGAAAGGACCACAAGTTTATCTGCTGCATAACAAAACCAGGATCAGCCCATGTCATTTGGGCAGATGTTTTGTCTTACCTCTTCTTGAAGCCTTTCAGCAGAGATTGCACACCTTTTCTAGGCTACTTATTTACTAGCTCTTCATTGTCCTGCTAGGAAGCTTTTCCTAGTACCAAAGTTAAGCTGAGTAAAGGGGTATACAGGACTTTTTATCCTGTCTCCCCCAAGCATGGAAAGAAAATTGTTAATTTCCTTTTACAATAACTTCAAAAACAAAAACAAGTACTTCAGCTATTACACATCTTCCCTTGAAGAAGCAACCCCAATTTTTCAACCATGTTATGGCACATTTTCTAGACTTTTAGATTCCCTTTATTACATCCAACTCTTTACTGAAATGCAGAGCCCAAACCCACACACATAGCTCCAGAGGAGTCTAATCAGTACTGAGAACTGAAGGGCTACAGCATACATTATCCAGCAAGTCAAAAGGCTGCCAGCAAAGGACACTGAGCTATCAGCACAGCACGATTAGAGAGCAACTCAGCTGGACCACCGCCATGAGCCAGGATAGCAATCATAGCAGTTCCTATGTACAATCAGAAGTTAGTCTTCAGCCAGCTGACTTCATTGTGCCTTCCCTGTTCATCCTAAGACAGGTCTAGTCAAAACTACTGACCACCAAATGCATTTAAGGAAGCTGGCTTATTATGTTATATCCTGATTTTTTTTTCCCCTCGGAGCAATGCTTTCAGTCCTTTCCTCCCAAGAATTGTTCTCTCTCTCTGAATTTGCCCCTAAACTGGGGAAGAGATTTCTTTTTATAGATCTTAAAACTGGAAGGGTGTATCAAATAATTTCAGCTGACTTAAACCCAAAACAGAAACCATTCAGTCATGTGTTGTTGTTAGCTAACCTTTGTTTTCTAGAAGGGGTGCTGCCAACAAAGGCTATTGATTTGAAGGCATCAGAACATAGATTTTTTTTTTTTCTCATTTTCATCACTAAATTGGTTTTCCCTATATGAAACTGGGCACATGCTTTTAAACTTTGAATTTGCCTTTAGTTTCCAGTCATTGGTTCTTGGTATGCTCTAAGTGATAGATTAAAGAGCTTTTGCACTCATTATCTCTCCACAAGGATTTATGCATGCTTAAGTCACCTTTCAATCTCTTGACAAATTAAACTGCAAGCTTCTTCAAATTACTTTTTTTTTCTAGTCCCTAACTGCTTTATGTTAGATTTCTAGCTCTATCCCCAAATATTTCCAGCACTTTCATATACTGACACTGTAACTGGATTTCTATTAATTCCATACGACTTTGAATGGCATAAATTTGCCACCTACCTTTTATTTTCAGTAATAGAGGTAACGAAGTTCTATAGTTTTAGCTACTCAGTCATATTAGGTGCTCACATTCAGTTGTTTGTCCTCTTTGATCTAGGCATTTTTCTTGCATGCTGCTTCTTAATACCCTAAGTACCAGTCTGAATGCTTTGTTGATGTATATATTTAATACAGCAAAATCTACTTTGCTTTGAAGAGCCCAGGTTATTAAGCACTTACACAAGGATGCTGTTCTCCCTTGCTGGAAGTTAAGAGGGTTAGCATGAGGCTCCCTGGGAATCTTCAGCTACCCAGGAAAGAGAGAGCTGGGACAGACCCCAGAGGCACAGCTGGATAGGAGCACCCTCGTGTCCTCACTGACACAAGCGACAAGGATTCAGCAGCCCACACTGTATGGGCTGACTGCCCTCCCTTCCTCCCCACCTCTGATAAAGCCTCTGAGGCTTATCCTAGGGTCTGAAATCAAAGCTTAAGGCTTCTATGATATACAGCTCAATCATACACAGTGTGCTGGTAGATTAACAGCAACAGTATTATCAACCCTTATACTGTATCCAACTTTCACAGATTACAAAGCTTTTAGAGACAACATTCATTTCCACCCTGCAGGAAACAAGTACTTGCTTCTTCCTATACAGAGGGTGACTAAGGTCAGCACTGAAAAAAATTACATAGGTTATAGGGAAAAACAGTTTGGCTTTTTTTGTTTGCTTGCTTGCTTAACATTGCTAAAACCAGCAGATATGCACAGCAAAATACATCTGTTCATCCACAGGTCCCATACTTTAAATGGAAACTATTTGTTTCTGCCTCAGAAAGATCTTTACCATCTTCTGTGGCAAGGAAATCACCCTTTAGTTGTATTCTATGTTATTTTAACAGGACATTACCAGCTAACAGGGTACATTTCTATGTAGTCTTGTATCCTTAAAACACAAGTGCAAGCTGTTTAAGACATTAGCAATAGTTGTCAAAGGCTTGAAGCCTCTCTGGGGAGCAGGGGGAGGCTTGCACAGGAATGCTGTGCACTACTAGAAATCCCTACCAGACCGTGTTACTCTACTTGCTTCAGAGGGCAGCCTGAAGATGTGTCTTGTACTAGGAACTCTGCCACCTTCTCTTTCCAAACAGCCTTTTAGTTCTCAGGAACTTGACTCTGAAAAAAAAAATGGAGCACAGAGTCTTTCAACCTGTCTAGACATTCTGGATGCTGAATGTTTAATGTCCTGGTATAACATAGCTGGACTATAGCAGTGGAAAGTGATGAAGGCAGGAAAAACAATAGGCAGAACTTCTGGTTTAACAGGCATAAACACACTGCTGCTTCAGCTGCTCTGAGCTTGTAGTCTGCAGGAGGCTAGGGAACAATTATGTACATTATGTCAAGGAAGCTCTGTCTAGACAAATCAAAACTTCTTCCCACAGAGGATTACCCTTTTTTGCATACCCCTTGTCTCCCAGAAATTGCTACAAAGAACTGTTAGCCATCAAAAATAGGCAGTTAAAGTCACCATCCAACAAGATGGGGATCAGGAGCCGGTTTCTTATAGCCCCCTTTCCCACCATGTTCCTGCATGGGCACAGTTCTTCCACATGCTCTTTTTTCATCCTCTCTCCCAAGTTTGAAAAACAATTCACCAAGATACATGAAACCAGAAGTAACACACAGGGGGGAAAAATGCAACCCAAAATTCAGGAACATCAGCAGCTGATCTCTGAAGTACTTAGGACCACTAGCTCCACAAGTGATGGATGTTCAACAATTAAGTGTGTTGATCAGCTGAATTAAGAAACACGGAGTCACCTTCATGGTTTTGAGCAACTGTAAAGTTCACATGATTGACCCACTTGGTTCTCAGATACAAGTAAGTACTCAGGTTCCATCAGCCTTGGCACAGAACAAGACGTGTAGATAATGTCAGCTCTGGAAGGAAGATATTAATATATTCCCTTACTTTATTTCCCTGCAGATGATTTGCATCACAACTGTAACCACCACTAAATCTCTTGTAGCAACAACTTTGGTCTTCAATTAGATTAGCAGTTAACTCGAAATGAGTGCTTTCAGCCTCATTTTTGTATAAAAAGTTCACTTAAACAACATGAAACACGTGTTAAATTGATGGGACATAACTTATGTTGAGTGTTCAAAGCAGGCTAAGACATAAGAAAACTGGAGTCAGCATGAAGCTCTGAGGTGGTGTTTTATTATAGCCATTTCCTTGAACTCCCACTTTGCCTTCTGTTGTCGGTAACTTCAGATGAGAAGGACAGCAGATTTGCATTACATTCAGGCACATGAAAGTCCCACATTATGCATTTAATAAGAGCCATTTGGGGCAAAGGGACTGTCACCCTCCAGTCCAGAGCATCAGTGCAGCCACACAGGCTAGCTCACCACCTGCCTTGACCTTTCTGAATCGTCTCAAATAAAGCTCTGTGCAGTCATCTAAAGGCTGCTCAGGTAAATAACATCACTGGGATTACAGAGCCAGCAAAAATTACTTGCTGGCCTTTTTTGAAGTCCAGGTTACACTTAGTGCTTTTAGATACAGACCAGCTTGCGCTGGGGAAGTTTCTGCACACCGTGTTCTCTCATTGCAGTTAGGATTACAACTCAATGTTTTATAATTTGGGGTGACCTTTCTTTATGGGAAAAGTCATTATTTGACCACACCTATAGTTACTGCTGCAACTCAGTAAGACCAGAGCAATGTTTTCTGGAAACAGCATTTTGATTAAAAGGAAAAAGATGACAAAGGGGGGGAAAAATAGAGGACCAAGACACAAAGATTTATCTTCACTTACTAGTCTTCCTTTTGCCTCCATTCAGCTACTTCCAATATTAGAGCTAACAAGTATTTTGGCCTATTACTCTTAATCTAAACATAGAAAGGGAAGCACAGTACTCCCTCTGGCACCCATTAGGTTCTTGGATTTAAGACTTGATAGTAAGTGAGAGCAAGCCCACCTTCAGACCACTCACTGAAAGGCAGAAGGTCTCCCACAGACCTGTGCACTCTGTCTTCAGGTCTGTGTCCTGAATGCAACCACCTGCACACACCTTACTCAATTTTCTTCAGCAGTTGTTATGCTGAGAACATTTTTTCAATGTTACAAATCTGCACAACCTAAAGCAAATTGTTCCTTAGGATTCCTGCATATCATCCTACAAAATAGTATGGGACAAAACCAGATAAATCCCTGCATAGATAAAAGTATGAAGAGACTAATTTCTTAAAATTAATACAAACTTCAGGTCCAAAAGTCATATGCAACAGAAAAATAATCACACAAAATGTGACTGAGTGCCAGTTATACTGAGAATAACAACAGTAATGCAGATACCTGCAGCTACTAAGGACTGAGCACACCTTCCATGCTAATCCTTGTTTCCAATAATGTTTTTCCCAATTCAGTCATTGTTGCTGAAGCATCAACTGATAGGAAAGCACATACTTGTTTGCTAAGTTTTAGGCCTTCACCTGTAGTTAGGACTTACCTCAGGGAGAGATACAACTCCCTAGTTTGTATACTAGAGCAGCTGGTCTGTGCTTGCATCCACAAAGCTGATTTGCTGAAGGCAAGAGAGCTACCTGCTGGCTGAACTTCAGCCAACTAGGCTTTGAGAGCCAATTTCCACTTCTACTTTTTCCCAGTCTAGGGTCACGAGCACTATGGAAAGCAAGAGGCAACCTGAGCAGCAGCGAGGATGCAGATGTTGTGAGCAGGTAGCACTGCTGGCATGGGAACCCAAGGAAGATAATTCAGGGAGGTGAATCTGGATGGAGAAGTAGATGCCTTTGGCACCACAAAAATCAATAATGAGTGTATAATATAGCCTCGGTAATAATCAGGGTGTTAATACAAATAAGAATGGTTTCTGGAATCTTTTTTGAAGATGGAGTAAAGGACTCAGTGGTACTCATGAAAGGGCAAGCGCCAACAAGCACAAACCAAAAAACAGGAAATACCATTTAAACTTTAGAAGAGATTTTTTCCACTGTGATGTTGAACACTGCAACAGATTGCCCAGAGAGACTGTGAAGTCTCCAGCCTCGAATATATTCAGAGCGTGACCGAACATGGCCCTGAGCAGCCTGCTGTAGGTGGCCTTGCTCTGAGCAAGGGGGGTTGGACTAGACAATCTCCAGAGGTACCTTCCAACCTCAACTAGTCCGTGACTCCAAGGCAATCTCTTCATTCAATTAAATGACACAGCAACAACCAAACACAATCTTCTGCTCTTAACTCCAAGATGATGACCAATCCCTTCTTGTCTCGCTGCTTAGGTAGGTCTGTGCCTTTTCAGACTGTCATTATAAGACGTAATGTTTCATTACAGTTCTTGCAGCAAGGACAGATTTAAATCATTTCCCTTTCCAGGACCAGTTTTGAGTATAGCCTGAACAGATGTGACAGACAGACCCTGGAACACTCCTAATGAGAACAGTAAATTAATCGAAGAAGTTACTGGCTCAGTAGAAAATTTGTTATAGTTTTAATTGGGATAACAGTGCCAGGAAAAGGAAGAAAGTCCTGTTACTTGATCAGCATGGAATCAGTAACATCATTTGTTTACAACCTGTTCCATAGAGCAGTATGGAATATTAAGACAATCCTGACCAAAGGGGTAAATATTGTTAAATAACAGCTATTACTGAATTGCAGGATACAATTAACACTAATTTGTTAGCCTTTCTTAATACAGAAACTCAACAAGACAAGCAGCTGGAATACAAGAAACAAATCTGTGTACTGGTTTTAATCCAGTTTGGAGCCAGTTTGCTAGCAGGAGGAAAGAAGGACTAGCATTGCACAAAAACAGCAATGAGAAAAGTTTGTTAAGAGAGTAGTTACCACATGCGATAGTTACTGTTTTAGACAAAGCTGATATCAAACAATTGTGCTTCATGATCTATAGATATAGGGGAAATAGTACTGTTACATTAAGAACATGCAAAGGAATTTGGAGAACAGAGTAGCAGGAGGGTGAGGGTAAGATGGACATAAGAAACTGAGGAGAAAGGATATTACAGAACCTTACAAAAATAGAAGTTACCTAAAAGACTTTTTTTAAGTGACTGTCTGTGAGCTTTTCTTTCTACCTCAGTTTCAGAAAGACCCATCTACCTTTCTGTTGTTTTTATTTTTTTCCCCAGACAAGGAATGAGCCATAAGTAACATTATCGAGTCACTTTCCCTACCTAGTGCATAGTTTAATGATAACTAAACTTAGCTATTTCTCACCACAACTTTAGAGCTTTTCCAGACCCCAAAGCGTCCCATTAACTTTTTATTGTATGTATCCTGTAGCAGCACACTAAGCCATTTCCTTACCATACCCATCACCTGTTTTAGTTATGTCAGGATAAGTAATACCAACACCCAAGTGATTTCAGTCTAAAGTTTTTGTCAGCAAGAGCCCCCGCTTCTGAAGGGGTCGCAGCCCCAACACAATTCACACAGAAACTGAAGGTTCAGTAGCACAGTTACCTGTATGACAGCACCAATACAGCCCTTAATAGCTATTTTTTTAAAAGACATAAGAAGCTTTGAGATAAATATTGAGAAAGTTATATACAGAGTACTAATCAAATTATAAGAATTACACCTCCTAAATTAGGGTTGTTAAAGGTGCTCACAGCACCCCACACAGGGTGGATTGAAGCACCTGGAATAGAAAGTTGCAGCAAGCTATAGTTGCCTGTTTTCCCTTTTTATCTTTATTACACAATATACGAATGATCTCCAGTGATGGTAAGAGTCCTGATCCAGCTCCCAGTTAATTCAAAGAAAAGCTAGACACTTATTTCAGTGCTAAGTATATCCTACCCTTTTCATCAGTAACAGCATCTACTCATAAAGTGATCTACTTAAACACCTTTCATCCAACACAGAAAGAAGTTCTACAAGATTCTGGGAGACTTTAGGACCTCTTAATACTGAGATAAAAGTCTACCACAGAAATAATAACTGCCTTCACAGCATTGTTAATGTTTTTAGGCAGGGTTTTTTTTTATTGTTTTCTATCTGCTAATCTTAGAAACTTACTAATTGTAAAAACACAAAGATAACAATAGCCAAGCATATAGCATTAAACAAAAGTAAATAAAAACACTCACTACTAGCTAACCCACAAAGTTCGTGCTCCAGGAACTTATGTAAGAGAGGCAGACATTTCCATACCCCTGGCCATGCTACTACCTAATGCTCCACCAACAGTAGCAAACCACTTACTGGCCTTTATACAGCCTAGGTGCGAGTGGGAGGAAGCCCTACAGGAGGTGAAGGTTCCTGGGAAGGTGATTAATGCGTTTTTAAGGATGATTGGTTTCAGGTTTCATGTGTGAGCGATTGACAGAAGGGAGCATTGTTGCTGGGAGCAGCTCAGCCAAAGGCAGGCCTTTTCAGGAGGAACACCAGCCCAGCTGAGGCTGCTTAGGCTCTGAATATACCCCATCCCTTTTGGAGATTTGTTCTGTAGGCAGATCCCCTCAGTTAAATAATAATTTGTCCTCTGTTCTGTCACTTTCTGCCAAGCATTACAGCATGTGTTGTCCCAAGAGAGCTCTGGTAGGGGCTGACAGATGTGAATCCCTTCTGCACTGTGTCTAAAGCTCAGTCTGATTCCTGAGAAGCTCCAAAGCCCCAAGCTGGCATCTGCAGCTCACTGAAAGGTAGGGAAGAAACTCGAATGGAGATCTAAATTCACTAAGATGGCCACAAACTAGCCACAAATGTTATACTGCTGCAGCCTGTGCATTGTCCTTGCTCCCAAGGCTTGCACTGTGCCAAGGAAATAGCATCTTCCATCTCCGGCTTGAAAAAGCAGAGATTTTCCCCCAAGCAAATTCAAAGACGTTGTTTTAGACAGGGAGGTTATCTGATAAGGTCAAAGCAGGGCCCTGAAGTTTCACCTGAGGAATTAAGCCTGTAGGTATTCAGGGAAAGGTGGAGGCTGACAGCCTTGTTATCTTTCTATTCCCCCACCCTCTGCTTTTTACCTCCATAGGGTGTAAACTCATCAGGAGTGAGAGGGGCTGTTTCTTACCAAGGTGTGGTGCTGGTCTAATGATGCTCTGCCCTCAGGCTGCAGTCAAATACTTACCGCAGAAAGGGGTGGCAGTTGTTAAAGGTGGTGCCATCCCCACGACAGAGGACAGGGGTCCAGCAGCTCAGGGGCAGCAGTCCCAGGGCTCAGCAGGATCCACCCCTGCAGCTTCATCGGGCTGAGCTGGCTGATTGCGTATTTGAAACAGATGTGGGATGCTCGTGAGTTCTGTTTTGCTGGCTCAAGTGTAAGGCAATGGTAAGTGTTTGAGGGTGGCAAGAAAGAAGGAAGAAATATGGATGGATTTAAAATACATCTTAAGATGTCAGCAAGTTTCTGAGGAAGGGGATGTATTGAAGGCCATATTTATTTAATTTGTTTAGCTGTGTTTTGGTGATACCTCATTAACTGGAACAGAAAGAAATGCTGGAATGAGAGTGTGCTGTGAGTATTTATCTGTTCTAGGCTACAAATTGACTGTGAAACATTACATGGATGCTCAGTAGTGCTCCTTACTGTTGTCAGCCTTGATGGAGTGGCACCCTGTGAACCACAGTGTTTTCTAGTGCAGATATGGCTGGAGTGATTCGCAAATGCAATAAACTTAAATCTTCCTCCTTTGTGTGCTGTAGCAACAGCCATGATGGTATCCAGGAAGCCCTGAAGGCAATACCTGGGCACGGTGGGGTGCTGCATTCACCTGCAGTGTAAATATAGCAGTAAATTTGCAGCCTTTTTACAAGCGAGAAAGCCAAGACACAGGAAAAGATCAGGAGCGGTCAGTCGACAGCCTCAGATGGAGTTGTGGTTGTAGACAGTCAGCGATGCAAGTAAGAGTAAACCACCACATGGGATGTTAGCGGTAGAGCTGGGGAGGCAAGCCCAAGAACCACAACTCTTACTGTCGTGCACCTTTGCACCCCCAGGTGTTTAACGCAGCCTTTGCACCTGTATCAAATAACTGTCTTTAATCATGTTTTCCCACTGACCCTGTGTCCCATTCAGTGCTCAAGGATGACCTCACTACCCACTCATGTAATTGTTTTCAAGGAAGATTATTTTTTTTAGGAGGTTGCATTAAGAAAAGCCCTTGGACTCTATGTAGAGGATAAGGTAAGACAATTGGAAATCAAAAGTTAGCTTTGCATTAGAAGTAACCGATGCTTGAGGAAAAACTGGTTTTATCTTGGCTACAAATTTTCAAGTTAGGAAACTTTTAAACCAAATGATGCAAGTTTCTATTAAATATAGATTCTTAATTTTCTGATGCTGAACCCTGGAAAACATTAAATGTGACTTTTGAAATTTCTGAGGAATTATGAATTTAGAGAAAACTAATGTTTGCTATCTCCCAAGGAAAGGTAAAATAGATCTACATGTATTCAGTGCAGGATTTTAGGAAGAGCTGGCTCAATATTCATTCTGCTTAAGAGTTGTGACAGTGACAACTCATTTTGCCTTCCTCTCAATTTTCTTTCTTAAGGTGGAAATAACCATTTCTAAATGCAGTATTTACCTGTATGGAGAAGGTGCAATTACTGCCAACACAGGCTGTGCTGCATTTCAACCTCAAAGTTAGAAATAGCTCTCAGTAAAGATCTTAATTTTGCAACTGACCATCGTGGCAGGGAAGTGGGACTGAAAACATTTGGGGGAAAAACCTTTGTTTAGCAATCAGTGCGATTTAAAGGACACTGTTAATACACTATGTGCATGACAGTCTTTTCAGGTGATTAAATGCCCAGCTGAAGTGGGGCAGATAGCCATAGAAGCCATTTGTTGAAGATATAAACAGCACCATTAATATTTTTCAATTATAGCAAAAGATAGAAGATGCAGTGATTTTGGAAATCGTGGAAATAGCTTTTCTTGATGCTTGAAGGGATAGAAAACTGAGTCTTATCTCCCCCATCTTCCTATTCCCATGTCTTTGTGGCAGGACATGGTTGCCTCTCAGGTGGGCTCAGGGGGTTAGCGTCGGTTTGACGTGCAATTTGGGTGAGAGAGGATGGACCCAGCAGGTCATATCTAGTGTCAGTGCTGTTTTTCCTTTGCTGGGATGACTGAACTTTTTTACTCTGCCTGTAAATCTTGGTGACTGAATTGATCAGTCACCAAATTTACTGCCAAAGCTGCACTGGGGCCACGTAGGGGTGCAACGGGGGAGTTTGTCCCCAGTCCGTTTCCCAGGAAGAGCCCTGGGCTCAGCCTAGAGGTGTTTTGCTTTGTATTTTTTTTT
>VZTV01089229.1:0-16724 GCA_013400875.1 Anhinga rufa | reverse complement strand
TTGTTGAGTACCTCAGCCTCCTCGGCATCTGTCGAATGTGGCTGTAAATCGAGAAGGAGCAGGTGGATATTTTGGTTAAGGGCATCAAACTTGGCCTTTTCCATCCCCTGGAGTCCACTTTGCACCACAAGAGCAATAGCTCCATGGATTACTCTATCAGATTTCTACTTGCTTTTAAAAACCTTGTGCCTATTTTTTTTTCTCCTCAGTTAGAAAAGGGATTTGGGGGGAAAGGAGGTCTTCTAAAGTCTAAATAGGGGGAAAGGAGGTCTTCTAAAGTCTAAATAGAGTGAGTGGCTTTGTATTTGTTAAAGACTGAAGCTATTTTCAAGCTGCAAAACATAAACTCCCAAGAGTCTTTAAAAAGAGATATCGCTCTCCTTTCCAACAGTGCCGCTCCTTGCAGTCTAAATAAACAAGAAATAAACTTCCCAGCTCGTACACCAGCTATCACAGGTGACTGATTAATTTGGGAAGAGAATTCAGCCTTGTCCCAACCAACTAATGCTCTTGGCATGGTTTCAGAAGGAACCATTGTCAGACCTTGTTAAACCCTGTGCTTCAGCTGCTGCAAAATTAATACACTGAGACTATTTCAGGCACCACTTAGGAGGCCAGGCTTTAAGTGTTCGGCTTGTGGTTCATCTTGGGGGAGCAGGAAGAGGAGGGAAAAGAATGACAAATTTAAAATTAAATCAAACAAGAAGAACAAAAATAAAAAGACTCAACAGCCAACCGTTCACAATGGCCTGCTGGGAACTCGTTCCTTTTACTTCTGATTTACAAGTTACATATGGCGGGTTGTTTACATTCTGTTACTGGTTTATGTTCTTCCAGAAAGGAGAAATTCCTCCAGTAGATTTTGATTGCTTTCCTGTATGCGTCTCTCCCCCAACACCCCCACCCTCAAGTATCTGGTTTCGCTTAATATGCCCAGAGGTTTCCGGAACAAAAGAGGTTGTTGGATTTTTTTTTTTTTTTTTATGGCTAAACAAAAAGTTTACTATTTTTCCAGGAAGGTTCAGGCTGATTCACATTTTGTGAGTGCGAGTCCATGATTTCAGACTCTTCTCTGCATCCAGGCTGCTACAGCAGCCACATCTTCGTGTGTCACACGAATGAACAGCTCCAGCTGCATGTACTGCATGCAACAGCCAGAGACGTCCCGGTGGAAACCGTTCTACCCGTGCCTTTGGTCACGTTCGCATTGTGGATTCCCCAGGATGTAGCAGGACTCCTGGTCTTACGGTCCCACTCTAAAGACTCAAAATCTCAGTAGACCAAGCAAAAAGGGCAGGAGAGTATTGTTCACATCATGAGGAAGAAGACAGAGGCTTCTTTACTTTCCAAAGAATCCAAAGCTGCCTCAAGATTTTCTGAATCTCAGTGTGTGTGCATGCTACAGCAGGGATAATCAACGATAAAACTGCCTACCCAAACACTTGTTCCTTAAATTTCTATAGACAGAACACTTCTTTATTGAAGCCAAATCCATTTGGTGTGAATTCCGATCCTGTTCCCATAGGATCTGCATCCTGGGCTGGATTAGCAAGAGTACAGCAGCAGGTCCAAGGACATAGCCCTTCCCCTCCATTTGGCGCTTGTGAGACCACAGGTGAAGGACCATGAACGGTGTGGGACTCCCCAGTGCAACAAAGACACGGACATCATGGAGAGAGGTCAGTGGAGGCCCCAAGATGGTTGGAGGTCTGGAATATTCCCCCTAGGAGGAGAGGCTGAGACAACCAGGTCTGGCCCTGGGAGACCTTACTGCAGCCTTTCATTACTTAAAATTACTTAGAAGAAAGCTGGGGAGAGACTTTTTACCAGGGCCTGTAGCGATAGGACAAGGGGTACCAGTTTTAAGCTTAAAAAAGGTAGACTTAGAGATTGGATATACAGAAGAAATTCTTTACTACAAGGGTGGTGGGCCACCGGACCAGGTTGCCCAGAGAAGCTGTGGATGCCCCATCCCTGGAAGTGCTCGAGGCCAGGTTGGATGGGTCTTTGAGCAACCTGGTCTAGTGGAAGGTGTCCCTGCCCACGGCAGTGACGCTAGATAATCTTTAAATGTCCCTTCCAACCCAAACCATTCTGTGATTCTATGGACAGCTTTAAGAAGGAAACAGGCAGGCAAGACCTTTCTGCTGCCAACAGCTACCTTATCAGAGGATAGACAAAATGCAGAATCAGACTCTTCTTGGAGATTCACAGTGATAGGACAAGAGGCGAGAGACGCACGTTAAAAAATGGGATGCTCTGATTAGATTTAAGGACTTCTTTGGTTTTACCATGACAACGGTCAAATGCTGTCAAACTTTCACAGAAGCAGGGCCAACTCCATCTTTGAAGGTGTTCAAGACCAAACTGGAAAAGCCCCTGGGCAACCTGATCTATTAGGCCTGCTTTGGGCCAGGCTTTGGGCTAGATGACCTCCAGATGTGCTTTCCAACCTGAATTGTTCTATGAGCTCATGAATCCTAATTTCTAATGTCTTTAATGACCAGGCCAACTGCCAGTTTGGCATTCCTTTGCAGGCTGAAAAGAGAAGTTAGCTTGTGGCTGAAGAGCTGGCTGTGCACACTGAGCAACCTCCCTTCAAGCCCTACCATTTTCCAGTCTGACTAGGGAACAGAAAAAGGAAACAGAGGATATGTCACAGTCTTCAGAGCTGAGCTTCTCCATCCATTGTCACTTGACTCATCTCTAACATAGCCCCTTCCTTCATTACCCAGCAGTCTAAACATCCACCTCTGGAAAGAGAGTTAAAGACAGCACCATGTTCAACAGAAGTTCCAGAAGCTGGACTTTATTCCAGGAAGAGATTGCCATGGCCATAAATTTAGCATATTTAGGGATAAACCTAATTATCTGAGGGTGATTTTTCACACCCCAGATAGAACAAAAAGCCACTCACTGCCATCTTTTCCCATCTTTCCAAAGAAGGAACTGAAAAGTGAGGTACTGTTGGGAAAACAAAAACTAAGACAAACTTTGGAAAATGTAAGTAGCCATTTCTTTAGTTCAACAGGGAACTGGGTTTGCCTGCCTTAGACAAAAGACAAGGATCTCCACATATTGCCCCAAAGACAGGAATAACAAGATAAAAACATAAGAAATCTCAAAGGAACTGTGCTGCAGTGTGTATGTTTAAAAATACATGCTTAATCATACAAAAGAGGTCTGGTTTCAATAAATTATCCTGGTCGTTAATTTAATGGAACAAACTTTTTGACAACCAGCAACATTTTTGATGTACAATTCCAGAATAATAAAAAGAGAAAAATGAAACTGAGTCTACCAAGGGACTCTTTCACACTGCACCCTGTCTCTGACACTAGTCAAGAACCAAGGAATTGGGGAGAAGGTATAAAAGCAGGCTCAATCTTGGAACAACATCTTGGAGCAATTCTCCAGAGTGCTTTCCCAGCATCCTACAACAACAGGGCGCTCCTGCAGGTGTCTTTAGGTTACCTAGTCCAACCCCTGCTCAAAGCCGGTCTAATTAGACCAGGTTGCTCAGGACTTGTACGTTTGAGCCTTGAACACCTCCAAGGATGGAGACACCCCTTGTGAACATCTCTGCCATGAATTTGTACAGTTGCTTTATGAACCCAGGTAAACTTCAAGCATCTACATCACCCTACTGAAAGGCATTCTCCAGCCTAACTACTGGCTGCACAGGGAAATACCTCCTATTGGCTTGTTACTGTTAGCTGCAGTAAATTAAAACCAAAACCCAAGCCAAACAGTACATCAGGTAGCAAGAGAGATGAAGGAGATGATATTGCCATTGTGTTCGTTAATACTGCCTTTGCTGCGGTCACGCTGCCTTGAAAGAGCACGAGAGACAAGTGGCAGGAGTTACTGGCCTGCTGGGACCTTCATACAAAAAGAAATTGAGGTGAGTGGGCCTGCGAACTGCAAAGAAGCACAACAAACCTTTATAAAGCCATCAGCTTTCCATGTTGTGTAAACCAGAAGCACAAAATATGTTTCCCCTCCAGCGTGTCAGGAAATGAGAAATTATTAAAAACACTGAAAAATTATGTTGTTAAGAGGATTTAAGTACAAGTGCAACAGCAACATATAATCTATGGCTTTCATTTGCCCAGGTCATCAAAGGCAGAACTAGATATTTACATGCCTCGTCCATATGATACATTATAAAGAAACTCCAACAAGTGATGTTGAAATTCCGTAGTCTTGAGGCATTTGCCTCTGAACAGAATTAGGAAGACATTTACTGCACCATCTGCCCATGAAGTAAAATGAACCAAAATTACAACAGATGAGTTCAGCTCCGGTCCCTGGGGCTCCCTGCTCCAAGACTCCGGACCGACCCAATGGCTGCTCTAAGACTGCCCCGTAGGAGATCCCAGTTTCACTCCCCCTTGAAAAAGGAAGCCAATAATAAACACTGACGTTGGACAGCCCACAGTCTGGGGCCACTAGAATTAAAATAACCTCCTCCACATGACACCATCCTGAAGTTTGGAAGAGTTCAGGAAAAGGTACGTCACAAAATCATGCATTCTAACTTTACTCCTAGAAACCTTCAGCTTCATCCAGCACCCAGCTCTAGGGGAAAGCAAAGCTTCTTCACTAGCCCTGCCTCGTCCCTCGCTGAAGGGACTGCAAGACAGCTGCCCGCTGGCAGGGTCCTGAGAAAGTGGAGTGAGTCTAATGGATGACAGAGCACTTTGGAGAAGGTCTTGCTCACATGGCTGAAGGTTGTCTGAGCAATTAGAGTCTTTCCAACCCAACCCCTGCCCTAAACTGGCTATGGAGTGCTAGGAAAATAGTCTCTGAAAGCATCTCACATCACTCCTGGAGATTCCTGTCCGCCCTGCCTATGCTATTCGTGACACCCATTCTCACTCAAGGCGAGCATAGGCAGCTCCTTGTGCTGTGTAGACCCACCCAGTCTGGACATCCTCTGGTTCTCCCCAAATACAAGCGGAGGAACCTTTCAGAAATGCTGAGCGCTCCTTGCCTGGCCACACCAGGGGTGGTGCAACGGATCCCCAGCAGCCAGGGCAATTCCCAGCCTCAGAGCCCTCATGTTGGCAGTACGAATGATGCGTGAAAAAATGCTGGCATTTGCAAACTGGACCACAGGGAGCCACGAAGTTCAGAAGTGTTATGAACAGGGAGAAAGGCTTTTGCCTCACTAAGCAAGGCACTGGGATCCACATTACAAGCCAGACGAAGGAACCTATGGCCTATAAGACTCTTATTCAACAGTTTTCTCCATTAGTTTGGCTCTTCACAACACAGAAAAATACCCTGACTTCTGGGCTCTGTGAGACATCAGGCTCACCCAGGAAGCAAGAGACCCATTTTTAGACCCCATTCTTCCCAAACAGGCCCGGTGTGTTAAACCTGACTGCCATGTCCCAGGACTGTTGCCCAATCACTGGGTGCAAAATCTTCCACTTGGGTGCATGTATCTGTAAAGTTACAAACTTTTTAAGGAAAGAAGAGGCTGTTTGGATAGTTCAGTCCCTAGTTACATCTTGGGGAGGGAGAGGCTGAAGCATCCTGTCAATCTCTGAACAACACCCTAACCTCTAGGTAGGAAGCCCACAGTAGGGACCCTGCTTTGTTGTGAGAGCTCTCATCTGTCTGGTGGGCTTGAGGCTCGGTGAACACCACAGGAGCATGACTTAAGTCTGTGGGACCAGACATTTCAGCAGAACCAAGAACCTGTAGAGTACTGGAATGCAGGGCAGGTAATGCAGCGCTGAAGTCCCAGCTATGTAGAAACACAGTCAATGGCCAATGGAGAGGTAAGAAATCATCGAAATTAAGGGGAAGATGGGCTCCTTTTGGAGAGGGATGGCCCAAGAATTTAGTATTCATTTTAATAAGAAACAATGTAGATGGAGTTGCATCCACTTTGCTTGTCTGGTTTTTATTTACCCTTCCTCCCCTCTTTGGAAAAGCATCACAGAGCAAAACAGCCCAGAAGGGAAACTAGCCTGATAAATAGACCATCAAGAGAAATAATTAATCTAGATAGGAAAATTAAATAGGGGGAGCCACTAATCAGCTGCTCTCTCTGCAAGGAGGAGGCTGGGAAAGTAATTTAAAAAACCTTTTGGAGGAGACTTTGAGGCAGAGCATAAAGTGAAAATACAGATGGCCAGAAATTAGAGCAAGTCTGTGTGCGCAGGAACAGGTGGAATTGGTTAGAGGCAGAGCTCCCTCCCACCCTGCTTTACCCCCTCCAATTCTTCTCATGACTTTACCTTCTGCTTGGCAGCACTGTGAGCTAGGAAGAAAAAAAAAATATCTCCCTCCAAGCTGGTGAAGCTGTCTCCAGCTGGGAGCCTGCACTGCTAGCAGCCCTGCTCCGTTCCCAGGGGCTGCGCACAAAGCCCCCAGCACCAGCAGACTGATCCTAATTCAACTCCTTCGGTGCTGGCCTCACAAGTAGAGGGGTAACTCAGCACCCCAGAGCCCCCGCCAGCATGAACTGGAGGGAAGCTTTGCCTGGGCAAAACAATGCTAAATAAAACCATCAGAGCCTCCCTGCTTAAAACCCTCCCAGAAGATGAAGCTTTGCTAGGATCAGACTGAGTCAGTCCACCGCCGAGGCAGGAGGGAGCAGACCACAGCTGTGCTTTGCCCACATCAGGCTCCTTTTTGCTCCAGGACCTCGCTGTTCCTGCAACAAGAAACTACAGGCTCTCTAGCTGAGATCACCCCGTCAACCACCATCATGGCACCTGGTCACCTGCAAAGGCCACCGTCTCACCAAGCAGGGCTACAAGCCGGAAGGTCCACCATGGTGCTGCAAACCGAGGGGCTGTACCAGCGTCAGGAACAGTGCAGGTCCTGAAGGGAAATTGGGATAGACAAGGCTTTGGAACGCAAATAAAATTCTTCACCCCAAGGAAGTTTGGATCTTCAGCTTCCATTCAATTTGGGAAACTCTAGCTGACTGAAGCCCAGGGCTAAGCAAACTCATGTCTCCCAGAATGGAATCCATTACCGAGCTGGAATGCCTCTAATTATACTAACACTAATAACGTTAGCTACTAAAATAGCTCAGAAAAGGATAAGTTACAAACGTGGTTTTCAGCCTGTGGGTTTCGAATGCATGGAGGTTGCCAGGAGGGGTTGAGAGCAGGGACACAACCTACTTTCTTTCATTTCTCTTCCATCTAGCAAACTCACCCACCGTTTTCAGATCCAGTCGCATAAAGAACAGATGTTTCAGTTGCTATGTAGGCACCCAGAGAAGCTGCCCGGGTTTCAGAAGAAAGGAGCTGAAAGATTTTTCTCTTTTTTAGATAGGGAGGAGAAAATTATTTACCCTGGATAGGAACGATCAGGTTTCCTTCCCTTTCTATATGTGAATCATGTACCTTATGACTCCATGAAAGCTTTCAAAAAAAAAGAAAACAACTTTTAAAAAAAACTTTTTAAAAAAAAAAAACACCAGAAACCAGACTTCTGTCTACCTCATATAGAAAAAGGGAAGTTCATACCAGGTTACATCTGTCAGTGCTCAACAACCAGGAATTCGTACGATGCCTCTACCCCTCGCTAAGCAATGCATTATGGAAGATGACCTGGCTGAATGCCTCACCCCAAGGAGAAAATAGGAGCCTGAAGAAAACCAGTACCATATTTTATAGAGGATTTTCCTTGGCTAATATTAGAGTTTTCCATAGAAAATTAAAATCCCACCCAAAACAGAGTTTACTCTCCAACTAAATCCTCTCTGATTTATGGATTGGGATGATGGTTGGGATTTTTTTTTTTGTTCTTAATATCGGAGGCAGGAGCAACTGCCTCTAAATGCAAGTTTCAAAAGGAAGGTCACAATTTTCTTTTCATCCTGTTTCGGGAGCTTTTAAGGAATGTTTAGTGGGTTTTTTTAAGAAAATTAAGATTTTGGGCCTGTTTATGTTCATCAGGGTATCACTGCCAGATTTCTGACTAATCTGAAAGTCAAGCCCCAGAGGACTGGAGGGGGTACGAACAATATTTATACACTTTTATATTGAGAGGCAGGCCTAATAAAGGGCAGCTAGTAGGTGAACAAAGAAGAAGAAAAAGACACCTCAAGACAGAGGATTTCAAATCAAAGGGTTTTCCCTTTATTAGGCAGGACTGCTTCTGAAGAAAAATCAATCAGATCGTTTTTATCATGAGACTGGTGATTCTTCACGAGACCATCACAGGAAGAGGTAAAGAAGAAACACACGTGGTAGTTTTCAGTAACACGGAGGTCACAGCTAAAAATTCAAGCCCTTATTAGAAGTTAGGGGAAATTACCTTCCTAAAGACATGCCAGTGACCTTCAACTCCTAATACAGTCTAAAGGGATTTGGAGTCCAGCTGTTCATACACACTCAGAACACCCAAATTGCGGATGATTAGCATGACTCAGTTTGCTACCTTTTTTAAATTTGTCCCCACTGGAAATAAATGCCAATTGTTCAAACAAGAGGGGAAGAGGGAGCACAGCCTTCTCCCTACAAAGCCTAAGGCCGGTTACACACTTTGTCAAGGGTTTACCTGCCCTTCAGCATGGCCTTCAGGGAGCAGAATCTTCCTCAGGCATTTCGACAGAAGGTGCCGTAAGAAAGTCCTGCCTGCAAGCACACGGAAGGAAAGGGAGAGGCTCCCTTGCCACCGCTTGGGTCAGACATTATCAATCCTGGACTTAAATATACTAACAAGAGATGCCGCAGCCGTGGATGCGTCAGCCTTTCGGGGACATAGCTGGGGCTATGCGCTGCCTCCTACAGACTCCGAACTTCCCACATGGTGTGAGATGCAGAACAGCGATAGCTAATGCTTTTTGAAAGTTGTTGTTCCCCCAGTCCACACACTCTCCCACTGAAGAATAGTTTTATCCCAAATGTACCTTTTTTTGATTTCTCACAGTTTTTGCTGTGAGACCAAAAAGGGAAAACAGGACAGTTTGGTCACCCCTTCCTCAGCCTGTTTTACCTTTGGAAAGAAAAGAAATTACAGAGAGAGAAAGACAGAGGGATAAAAAACAAAACGTGAAAAAGGCAGCGAAGGAAAACCAACATTCTTCAAAATTAAATAGATGATTGTTCAAAGCTCTCCGCGAACCTCCTTTAAACAAAAGGCCAATTCCTTCTGAAGCGCATGGAATAATTACTCTGAAGCTTCACAGAATTAGTTTCACCTCGAGCAAGTTAGGGAGAGATGAGCCATGGCCAAGTTTGAATAAATGGATGTAAATTGAGATCCTCTGGCCCCCTTCCAAGCTGGCCAGACACAAGGCAGCTCTGGTCTTGAAGTCACATACCTCGTGTATCTACACTCACAGCGGATCGTGACTCTGTCTGGGTTCATCGTGTGCTTGCTAACAAAGCCTTGTCACTACCCTTTATAAAGGTGCATCGCTGTAATGGCAAGGTGCGTACAGCAACAGGTGAAGGTGATGTAAATGCATCTCTAACAGGTCTCAAACTGCTCGTTTGAACTCAGAGCAAACAAACAAAATTACTTCTCACCTTCCTTGGAGTTCCCTTTCTACAGGACTCCACATAAAAGGGAGAAAGCTCCAGGCTTGCCTGGCCTGGAATCAGAAGGCACTTGCATGTAGAGGAGGAGGGAAGACATCCCCAGTCCCCTCCCTCCCCTGTCCCACTTGAAGCGTTTTCTTTCCTTCAGCCCTGAAGCCCTGCCAGGATGACTCTGGATCCTGCAGACAGGAGGGCACGCGTGGTGAGTCAGTTCTCAGACTTTCCCGAGGCTGGATTTAACACCAGCAAAATGCCTCCAACACCAGCGAAATGCCTCAGCTTCAGCAGCGGGTTTAAACAACGGGATGCAAGATGGATACACGAGGGAGACGGGCAGTCAGTGGATATAATCCAAGGACCAGCTACCCCTCCCGGGCCACTTTCAGCTGCAAGCCCAGCTGAGCTGGGGTTTGCGACAGCAGATCCAGCCAGAGCAATTGGGTTTCTATCAGACCCACAACCCCAGCGAGGGTCCCAAGTCCCAACTGCATTGTGTTTTGGAGATGACCCAAGGAAGGTGTTGCTCAAAGGGATGGGACGATCACAAGGTGAAAGGAGTTTATTCTGGGATGGGGCTGTCAGTCCTTAAAAGAAACGTGGCTCAGTACGTTTGGAGAAGGAGGTTTGCCAAAGGAGGGTCCAATGCCAAGCACAGAGGGGCTGTGAACCGTCGAGAGGACTTTCTGCTCCAGTCTCTAAAATACCACCTACCTCTTCCCGAAGTGACCATGAGATACTTTCCAAGGTAAAAAGGCAAATGTTGCCACATGGAAGTTAAAATTATCAAAAACTAAAGACACGTCAATGATGAAAAAACACAACCCAGAAAAATTCGTTTTAAATATCAGGACACCCATGCACACCCCATGGCTGAGGACGTGCCCTGAGTTTTAAGAATGATTCCTAACTAGAAAAGCCCAGAATGGCTTAGATGTGTGACTTCATCCAAAAAAAAAAGTGCGGCCCAGACATATGTAACAAACCCAGAAGTCATCCGGAGGCCAAACAAAGAGCGGATGAATTAAGACAAGGCCAAATGATCAGAAAAAGGAAATAAAGGTTTACAATCTGTCTAACCTGCCTAGAAAGCACAGGTCTTTCCTACATCAACATTCCTTAGCAGTTACTAAGAGATAATAACATGATTATTATGGGGTTTCTAGAGACAGCTCAGGCAAAAGTAAAGGAAATTCATGCTGCCACAGAAGAAAACCACAATAGAGGGCTCTGCATTTAAAGGTTGTCTGCTCTGGACATTTCAGCTATTCATTGAGCAAATATTAGTAGCTGAAGTATTCAGACTGGTAAGGGATCGAGTTTAAATGCGACCGAGGCGAATGATTAAACCAAGCGTTCACGCAGCTTTCCTGGGATAAACTGTGTCTGCACAGGTGGAGGAGGCAGGCAGACACCCCTCGGCTGGGTTCGACCCACGGACAGCACCAGGCAGTGGATTCAGACTGACGCGGCACAGGAGATTTTTTTGGATAAATAATTTATTCACTGAAAAAAAAATTTGGGGTTTGGGCCTACCAAAACTATTTGCAAACTCAGTGAATACTTTCCACCAAAAGCCTGAAAACATTTCAAGAAAACAGTGTTTTGTTTAGACTTTTCTTTTTTACTTTTTTTTCCCCCCTCCAGAAAAGCCTCTGCTTGAAACTGTACTTTGAGGCCAGATTGCTTGACTTCAAGCAGACTAAGCTTGAACGGAGATGCTTCCATTTCACGCTGAACATTGTCAGCGCTCCGCTTTGGGGGCCAACCCAAAGAAATCAGTGATTTGCACAGTTCTAGTAGGAACAGCCAGAATCAGCCTGCTGGCTTGGTACTCACAGGGAAAGACTGGATCCAGTGCCAGTAGACCCAGTTCACAGTGTGACCTGAGGCAAGTAAGAGAAAGAACTTCTGGACTAAGGAAGTACTTGATATTGGCTACTCAGGAACCATGCTGGGAAGCCTGGGGCCAGGAAGAAAAGCCTGGAGTCTGCAGAGTTGGAAGGAGCATGAAGGCACCCAGCTTGGTACCCCCACAGAGCTCTGGGAAGTAGATAACCCAAGAAATAAAAATCCACTGGCAGCAAAGAGGCCAGCTAAGCTGATTCCCAAGGAACTGAAGCAGTAGGAATCAGCTCGTGACAGGCCTCCAGGCTCCTTGAAGACTACTAGCTTATGTTTAATGGCAATACGTAGCGAGAGGATGATGAACGCCCGAGGAGATGTTCCACCTGCTGATGCACAGAGACCGCTCTTTTCACACATATAGCCTTGCCGGTGGTGGGTGAAGGGGCAGTGAGCAGGTATTCCCACACAACCCTAAGCTCCCAAGGAGGTGCCAAGTCTCTCCTGTACAGCAAATTTGTCCTTCAACCTTCCCTTGTCCGTCAGCTATATGGAGTCTAGTCTCCCAACTTCTGTAGCTAAATTAAAGGCTTCAGTGGAGACAGTGGGATAGCTCCACATTCACTTCTCTTAGTGTCCAGCAACAAGAAAAGCATAAACGAGTAAGATGCACCCAAAGGTACTAAGATGTCAAAACATGTCTCTAGATTCCAGTTTGCTGCTCAGGGATTTCCTAAGCCAGAAGTCCAGTCCTTATATTTAGCAGCACCTGATGGAGTTTTATTGAGTTTGCCTATGCAGCTCCATGCTGGAGGGAAGGGGAGAAGAAAATCCAGCTGGGTATAGGCCAAGAATTGTGTCCTCAGATGATGGTGTTCCTGCACGCAGCTTATCTTTGCATAGACGGGGGCTTGCTGAAGGCAACTTGATGTCATTTTGGATGTTCAGGAATTTTGGCCATCACCACAGAGACGTTCTGGACATGTACAAGCACCCACCAATCCACACCAACTCCTATTCATTTCCTGCCTGATCACGGAGGGCAGAAACAGGCCCTCAACCCATAAATCAGGTCATGGTGTGTTTGTCCCTGTGCCATGAAGAATTCTCTGAGAATCCTGCAGCTGAAGGCAGGAAATTCACAGCTGAGACCCGTTCCAGGGCTGGAGCCCGGGCAACTGGCAAGCAACTCTAGCAAGAGATTTTGGAGTTATTGAGTTGAGATTTATGCTGCTGGAATTCATCACAAATATTTCACTCTCAGCAAGAGGTGGGAAAGAGGGAAAGAGGGAAAGATCGCTTTGCGTGAGACAGCTTATTTATGCAGGGCTGTCTCTCATCTAGCTTTGGAGGCATCATGAGGCAGAGAGCCGTAGTCCACAGAGCCTTTTGGGAGGCAGAGGATGGCTCTGCAGCACCGCCCAAGCCTATTTCCAGCAGCCTCCTGGAATCCAACTCCTTCTCTCGACTGATTCTCCAATAGAGGCAGCACCAATTGCTTGCCTTTGCTGCTATCAAAGGCTGCAGCACTGGCTGCTCATCAGTCAGTGTCCTGAATACACCTCTTCTTAGGGTCTCTCCTCCCAAATAAACACCGTGGGGGAGGAAAAGACCATAATAAGGTGAAAATTTGGCTCAGTCTGTTTGCATTGTCACCAAAGTCCCACTGTGATGGGGCACTGCAAGTCTCATCACCTCCAGAATGGCAGAGAACTCTGCTGGTAGCCGGTTCAGTAACCACAGCAGTTCTTACGTGCTTTGCAAGCATTTGAGGTGTAAGAGGTTGCTTTCTCCAAGCTGAGAGAGATGCCACAGCACCATATTGCTATGCCATGAATTAGAGGTTGGTTTTGAAGAGTTTAGTTAAGCCCTGGGGAAACACATGCTTGGGGTTGCTCTTGTGCATACAGCACAAGGCATGTCTGCACAGGCTGCTACAGCTGGGCACACCGGAGCCACCTGGACGTGCTGGCGCAGTCCTCTGCCTGGGCTGGGAGGTCTTGCTGAAGGGGCTCCAAAGGAGTCTCTGCTCACATCCAGCCAGGTCAGAGATGAGACGTCTCCACATATGGACGTGCCACGCAGGCAAAGCAATTTTGAATGACAAATATTGCCAATTCACATATTTGACTGGCTCACGTTGGGGTAATACCAGAGACGACCACCACCAACGCCCTGCTGCACCCATGCGCCAGGTATTACCACCCCCATAGCAAGAGCAGCAGAGCTGACCATGAACCAGTGTCTGGTATATGAACTTAATTCACCTCTAATTTGGTGTTTACCTTAAACATACATGGCTGTGGAAAGCAGCGGCTAAGGGGAGGTCGGAGCAAACGCCTGCCTGCCCTGAGTGGTCCCCTGGGCGAGCTACCCATTGCTGCTGGAGTCAGCTCTGGAGAGCTCATGGAAGGGAAAATCTTGGAGCGAGAGGGAGAGTTTGTTGGTGGTGGGGAGGGTTTAAGCTGGTGACAAAGGGAGAGTTTGCCCTGGTGCCAAGCAAACCCCCCGTGGGCACCCAATTCCCACACTACACCCAGTGCATCTGCAGAGGAGCTGCCTCTGTCACCGCAGCCTAAATCCAGCAAGGAGAATGAGTCAGACACCTGGCAGTTCCTTCAAGTGACATTTGCAAAAGCAGGTCTCATTCTGTGATCCTTTCTTCCTCGTCCTCCTCCCCCCATTCCCCGCCTTTTATGAGTAACCATATCTAAATACCTAAATCTGGTTACTCTTGCACAGCCCTTGATTTAGAAGGAAGTTGCTCAGATGAGGCAAGACTTGAACTTTGACCTTTTCACGCCTTTACAGAGCTTTTTTTCTTGGATATTTATTATTAACCCAGGAAACATCCTGAGTATGTCTCAAGTGCACAGATCCAGTTCTGCTCTCATTCTCAGCACCTCGAGGTAACGGGGACATAAAGGAGAACAGGAGTCCTATTTTATCTACCGAAAGTGTCTTAGGGTTGTGCAACTTGTTTACGATGGCAAATTTTGGCAGCCAGCACAAGGAGCCTGGGATGGGATTCCAGTTCAGCTCGAACTGCCTCTCAACATGTCCCAACAAAAATGCGCGCCATTCAAATTTTGCCACGCCAAATTCATACTCCGACTTGGCTCCAGCAGCACGCGTGCGGGGGACATTCTCACTGCTGCCTACACCTCTGCGTTCCTCCCAGCAGATGTCCCCAGATAAGTTTCCCCATCTGAACCGCTGAGGTACGCTTTGGTGATGAGTAGGTAAGTACAAAGTTCAGATGGTCTTTCCCCTGCAAGACCCACGGATAGATCACAGAATCACATGGAAGGGACCTCAGGGATCATCCAGTCCAACCTTTCTAGGAAGAGCACAGTCTAGACAAGATGGCCCAGCACCCTGTCCAGACGACTCTTGAAGGTGCCCAACGTGGCCGAGTCAACCCCTTCCCTGGGGAGATTATTCCAGTGGTGACTGTCCTCACTGTGAAAAATTTCCCTTTGGTGTCCAATCGGAATCTCCCCAAGAGCAACTTGTGCCTGTTCCCCCTTGTCCTCTCCATAGATGACTACGGTCAAGCTCTCATCCAAATCTAGTGAGACCAGCACTGGCAAGGAAGTGCAAGCAATAGTTGCCCATAAGCCAACTGCCAGAGAATAGGTGTTTCCCGGTCTAGTTCCCCGTATCCCTAGAAATGGGTCTATGTGATCTGACCACTAATGTACTAATTTCTCCTCCTTTTACTGTGCTAGTGACAGAAAAGTGGTATCTGCCTTCCAGTGTGGCGCATTTTTCCACAAGCAGCCCATTATTTAGAAAGTCCATTCAAAACCATTGGGCCAGCTACACTTTCTGGGGCAAAAATAACAAACTTGGAAGCTTTCCTATTGCCTACAGCCTAATTTCTTCGGATGTGGGGAAAATTACTTTCCCCCCACAAATACAGAAGGGCTCCTCAGTTATTAAGCCATGGCACAGAAGTGGAAGCAGCTACCCTTTACTGGGTACCTGATTATGAGGCAGCTGGGGTGGAGAGTGCACTGCCTTTGCTAAGGGGATCTGAAATGGAATCCAAAAGTTTTGTTTCAGATCAAATCGAAATATTTTGAACTATGTAGATCCTACTTTGGGTTGATTTAAACAAGTTTTCCGTCCTATTTTCTGGCCTAGTCAAACTAAAGAATTTCAGAGTCCTGTCCACCAGTTGCTGAGTAGGTATCTCCCCGCAGATTTTGGGTCCAGTCACATAAATTACAGCTTTCTTTGGGGGTACAAAGCAAAGCTGTGATCCATGAACTCCAAGCAGAAACCCCTAAATAGTGGAAAAGAGCAGATTCCAAGTATGAAAGTCAGGGAAGCTTTTAGCTATCCGTTTTCAAAGTATATGAATCCAGGATACTGGATGCTGATAAAACCCTCAGGTCATGTTGATGCCGTTCATTGCTCAGGAAAATACCGTGCCAGCAGCAGCAATGGACTTAGCATCTAAAGAGGCGGGAAAGAAAAAGCAAAGAGGGCAAGTGGACAAAATGCTTTGCCCAAGGTTGGAATGAAGGTCAGGACCAGATCAGGATTAAGAAGCATGCTCTGCAGCATCCCATGAGAGCTATGCTGTCTCCCCAGTAAAGGCCAGATTGACAGAGGATGACAAGTGAGGTTATTACAGAAGCATTTGCAGAACAAAAAAATTAGCCCTTTATATGGCACTTAAAATCCACCCATGAAGCAGGTGACTTTATGTAGACATAATACCCCACTCTTGAAAAGGAAATATGTCAGGAATGTGAAGTGATGGGTATGGTTTCACAAAAACCCTCTCAAAGATCTCCAGCTTTTCCCCCCCCAAAAAAGACAAGAAGCAGCTTTCACAAACATGAATTCATTTAACTTTCTTGTTCATCAGCAGAGAAGCGGGTAAAAGGAATGTGAAGCATTTACTAGCAGGGTAGGAATCATTCAAAAATGGAGTGAGTCCATTAATTACAGAAGTAAATACAATTAACACAGACTCCAAAGAGTTTACATAAGCTTCTTTTAAAAAGTATCCCCTTCTACCAAGCAAGAGTGTCTAATTTAGAAGTGAAATTAGGAAGCTGGCTAGAGATAAAACGACCAAGGAGACGCTTGCAAAATACAGTTCCTCAGTTGTGCTAGAAAAGATAAATGCTATGAAGCCACCAAGGCCGTTAGCACAATTACCAAACCGCTGAGTACTTGAGAGATGCTGTAAGGTAACAGATGAAAGACAGAAACCAAGGCTGGGGGAAGGCAACATTTTCCCCAAGATACAAGTGCGGTGAGGTAAGAAGCACAAAAGGCACTGAACTGCTGACGAAGAACACTGCCCATGCCTGCTTTGGGGCTCACACAATCCCAGAGCGG
>VZTV01089228.1:0-24806 GCA_013400875.1 Anhinga rufa | reverse complement strand
AAAAAAAATGAAATTCAAGTATCAAAATACAGACAGATTAAATAACATTTGTATTACAAATCAGTCCCACTGCCGTACATCACAATTAGCAAAAATGTCTACATTGCAAACTGAACTTGACTGTTCTCTGCCCTGTTAGGGAATCTCAGGTTATTCTTCCACGGATAAGAAAAATATTTGAGCTAGATCGACTTTGCAAAAGCAGCACAGTTACTTCCTTTTGAAGAAAAAAAAAAAAGAGGAAAAATACTGCAGTAAGTAATGCCAATATGAGACCTAAAGAGGAGACCTTTTGCCACAAGACAGCGTTGCAAACACTGCGCTTGCTCTAAAATAAAGACCTGATTGCATGGGAATGATGTGAGCAGAAGAAAGCCAGGGGAAATTCTGCTGCTGCTGCTAGAAACTTCTGAAGTGGGGCGGAAAGAGCATTAAAGCAAATGACTCCACTTCAGCCGCACACGGGACTGGACGTGTTCGGAGGGACTATTTGGCATCTGCTCTGTGTCTCAGCAGCCTCGTGAAGGTACGAGCTTTTCACTAGAGGTACATCCTGGAAGGTGCCGTATCTCCTCCCTGGGAGGGGAACAGGCAGGTACCCCGCAAAAGTTGCATAATTTCTTCTAAAAAGAACAATCCCAAAGCAAGTTCAAAGACAGCTGAACAGCTAAGATTAGCTTTTTTTTTTTTTTTTGTAGATACAAAATTAAAAAGAATAAAGCAGCTTCAAATTGGGGAAAAAAAAAATCCCTTCCTATATAAAAAAAGACAACAACTCTGCATCTTGGTTCACCCATCCTGAGTTCTCAGCCCGGACTCATGCCATGCACAAACCAACGTCTGTAAACTCCAATCTGTCCTTAAAAAGGGGAACAGGGCCCAGGGCAGCGCCTCCTTTTCCCAGGCAGGTAGCACAGCAGATGCATTTTGATTCAAAGTCATATTCAGCACCAGAAATTTTGGGGTACTTTCCTCCAGATACCACAAAACCCTGTAGGGAGGAAGAGCCAGAACACTGTGCGATGGCCGGGTTAGCAGGTTACCGGAGGTCGGTGATGGCACGGTCCAGGATCAGTCTCGGGCATGCGAGTACCTTGAGAAAAGCCATCGAAATAAAAGGGGAGATGCGCTGCCAAAACAATTGCTTTGTCTATGAAGTGAGAAAGAGAGTATCTGGCTACAGAACTGTTGGATCACTAAAGACAACCAGAGGATTACACGCAGGACTGGAAAGGACCACCAGGGTCACCAAGCCCAGTCCCCCGGCGATTGGAGTCTTCATCACCACGTCACCTCCAAGCCAACCTTCAAAAAGCTCACGCATCGAAAAAAGAAAGGTGTCCCTCCTCCCAAGCAGAGGTTCAATTTGCAATCTCTCCAAAAAGACTTGTTGCCAACACACCAAATATTTACACTTACACCAGTATGAATTGCAACATATGCATAACAAGGAATGTTAGATTTCGTAAAGTCATCAACTTAAAAAAAAAAAACAACAAAACAACCTCCACTTCCCCCTCCTAATCATTTACAGGTCTATGCCCTCGGGATTACGGTTCACTTCTCCCAGCCTTACTGGCGAGAGAGACTAAATGAAATCCTGACATACAGCAGCAACTGGAGTTAAACAGAAGTCATTCGGGCATATCATTCTAGTAAAGCAGCAGGGTACCACATCCCCAACCTTTACGATGCCTGTCGAGGTTAGAACAAACGTGCTGCGCTACGGGGTTTTTTTTTTGTGTCTGAAGAATTCAAATCACAACTATTTTAACATCTCTCCCTTGAGGGGAACAGTACTGTGAAAACACACCAGTCACAGCCAAAACTACTGTTAAATACTCTGGTAATCTGAAAGAAAAGTAAGCACACAGCACCTTCGAGATGGTGGCATTTGGGGATACCGGACTTAGACGGGGGCCAAGCCATCCGCAGGTTGATATGATTTATCCTCAGGTAGGGACTGTTTCAGTGTAATGCCCAAAATTTAACTCCTTATTTGTTCATCTTCTGAAACTGTTGCACGAATTAAATAATGAGCTAGTATCAAAAAAGTGCTAAATCACAATTGAATATACTTTAAAAAAAAAAACAACAAACCCAACCCTTCAGGGAATAACTGCATTTAAAAACAAGACAGGTGCACAAGAGGCTGGAGAAGGGAGTCGTCTCCAGGTATTCAGTGCGTAAACGGGAAGAAATTGTGTCCTTGCCCTAGAAATGTCAAGTATTGCAACGCAACAGTTCTCTGTAGGGGAAGCAAGCTTTGTACCATCGGTAATACTTGGCCACAACCACTCTGGGGTGAAAGATCCTTTGCAGACTCTTTTCCTTATTTCCATTTGCTATAAAAGCGTGGAGTAGCTTTGAAAACAAAGGATGCAGACTTACCCTGCAAGGCTTCTCACACTGGAGGAAGTTATTTCCAAGAATTTGGCGTTCTCTACTGTTCACCCAGAATTGAAGCAAATTTAAGTACCGTTAGAGATGCGCACACCACTCCCACTGCTAAGACTTTCTATCGTACTCCTTGCCGGACTGCGTGGATTCTCAGTAAATAAGGATATATACTTTTTTTTTCCTCACCAAAAAACTGCAGTGCTACATTTAAACCGTGAACTGGATTTGCTCTGTTATCATTTCGTATGTTAAAAAAAGAAACGGGTCGAAAGACGTTTGTCTCAAACTAGAAAAGGTGACATCGCTCTCGGCCTCGGAAGTCTCAACTTTCCTTTCCTAGAAATGGAGAGAGCTGCTTTCCTCAGCTGGTGGCCGGGATCCCTTTCCCCCCTCTGCTTTGGGAGCCCTCACTGAGCAGCCATGCACCCACTCCGAGGCAGACACCAGTGCCAGGTGGAGATGATCTTCGTGTCAGCAGGCCACTGCTTCTTAGGTCTCTGCCCCGTTACTACATTTCCATGGTAGGAGACAGCTGCCCGGAGATCAGCTTTTCAGAGGCAAACAGAAAGGAAGATAATGGAATGAATGATTTCCAAGTCATATAAAAAAAACAAGCGCTGGGAAAGATGAAGGCATATGGCCAGGAGACGAGACGCGGCCGTGAGGGTTACGGACACGCAGCGGAAGCTCTGTAGTTCTGCCTGTGATCCCCGCTGGGTTTGGACGGTCACCCTTAGAAAGGCACATGCTCTAGTGACCCAGTTTTAGGAGGTGCTGAGGAACCTGCCCTTCCCAGCTGAAGGCAGGGGAAGATGTGAGAGCTCAGACCCTCTGAACTCAGGCGTACATGTGGGCAACTGCACGGTCGATGCTTACACATAGAAACTGCTACCATCACTATCATTAATTCAGTTTCTCTTTGAAGGATACAGGAACCCTCAGGGCACTCTTACAGCTCCGGAAGATGCTGATCCAACCCAAACCCACCCTCTCGGAGCACCTCAGACACCAATATTCTGCTGTCCACAACACTCCGGCTGGCAGGAGGGCACTGCAGCACCCCGGGCAACTGTGGTGCGACCTTGGCTTTGGGGTCTTTAGGCAGAGGAGCGCTGGCTCTACGTTAAGCGGCTCCATGGCATATGAAATATATGTACTAGACTGAGGTTTCTTCTTCAGTCCCCTCACTTGGGCTCTTACTATCCCAGCCCTTATTTTGAAGTCAGTTTGCCGCTCAGTGCCATCAAGCCCCAAAGGACTTGGGAGATCAAACCCATTCCTGAGAAAGAGCTGAATAAAGATTTTGAAACATCAGGTTTCACCGCAAGTCTGGAGAAACAGAAGCTGTCAGGCAACAGCCCTGGCAAAACTTGGACTTGTTCTAGCCCCTAAATACCAAGTGTATAAATAGCCCCGGGCTGCTGTTCGACCGCTCGCCACTGATGCCAACTGGTGATCGTGAAGGGAGATTTGGGATAAATTCTAAAAGCCGTTTTGGAAATGGGGCTTTACTGGAGTTCTGAGTGCATCCTCCTCCCCACTTCTGTCTAAGATGTCCACCCAGACATCGCGTGCAGAGGTGAGCACGTCGCTGCTGTCCCCCTCCCTTCACAGCTCTCCAACACAGACCCACTGTCACCGCCGGCTCTCCAGAACTGGGCTGCGAGGGGATTTTGACAAGATGCAAAACCCCCAGTGAACTCAGACACTCACACTGAGGCGCACATCGGCGAGCTTTGTGCCGCCCAATTACGGCAGGGCTGCAGCCCCTCTCCCGCTGCCCATCTGCTCAGCCCTCTTCCCGGGAAAGGTGCGACAGCCGCTGCCTGCGAGGAGCTGGTCGGGGTCCAAGAGGCAGCTTTGCTACGAGGCCGTCTGTGCGAGTTAAGCACTTCATCTGTCAGGAGAGAGTCGGGGCTTTGCTGCCACGGTGTGGAAGTCACAGTGCCTTTCACTAAAGGGTCTTGAAACTGCTCTGCGAACGGAGCGAGCCTTACACCCCTGAGAGGGAGGCAAGTACGTCTCCATCCCGTACGTGGGGAAACCGAGGTAAAGAGAGGAGAAGTTGCTTGGACACACAGCAAGTCAGGGAGGAGCAGCACCGGGGCAGGAGTCTTGCCTCCCAGTGCTGTTATTCATCAGATCATCCTCCTCCTCAGTTTCCTCTCAGTGAGACTGAAAAGCTCAACTGCAAACGCTGAAGGAACGAGGGGTAGGACCACGGATGGCTCGCTGGGGCCTTCACGGGGTCGTGAACCGCTGTGTGGCGTTCCCAGACCTGCCCCAGCTCTGCTCCGCCCCATGCTAAGTGCCCTGCAGTCTTGTGCAAACGATTCCCAGTGACATTCTGAAATTAAAAGCTGTTGCTACTGAGATACACAGAAATGGGGATGTTTTCCCAGAATAAAAACATGTGCACTTGAGAAACAGCCAGAAAAGGCAGAGGTGCCCACTGACGCAGGGCCATCTCCAAGTGAAATCCTCGCTCTCAAGGTTGGAAGGCGACAGATGTTTCAAGATCCCTATAGCCCTCATCACGCAATGGTTCATAAACTGAAAACAAGCTTTAGGATCGGCAGCAGACTGATTTCAATCACATTCCTCCCTTCGGCAAAAAAAAAAGAAGTACAACTGCAGCAAGCCTGCTGAACACAGCAGAGCTCCGTCTGCTTTGTCAGACCTCGAACAGTACCCAGCCCCTCTCAAACACCTTTCCTTCCCAGCACGGGGCTAACAACATGTGCCTTTGAAAGCTTAACCTCTTTACAATCTGCCAAGTGAGAACTATGCCCGTAGCTCACGACAAGTTTGGTGAGTGTAAACAGAAGGACTACAGGGGGGGAAAAAAAAAACCCTACAAGGGACTGAAATGCATGCAACCAGAACAGCACCTCGTCTCTGAGAGGGACAAAGCTCACAGTGGGAACGATCACACCCGGCCCAGACCAGCGCTCCCGTCAGAGCAGGTTTTCTGCTCCAGGCTTCGAGGGGAGAGACTGTGGGCAAGGGTCCCCGTGAGGAAATCTAGTGAACGTGTGTTATTTGCAGACAGCATCACAGTGGTTAGTGTCGATTCAAATGGCAGGTAAGAAGAGGGGTGAGTTCACTGGAACAGTACGCAGCCGTGGCTCAGTCGGGAAGAGGAGGATCTAGGAGGAAGGAGTGCGTGCACCGCAGAGACAAGAGGTCTCCATCAGTCCAAGGATAAGAAGGTGAAATAGAAAAAAAGGCCTGGGGAGTGTCGCGTTGCCCCAGGGATTCACAGTGCCAGAGCGAGGGGCAAGACGTGAAAACGGCAGGCGGCTTCCTGGATCCACATCTCTGATTCCCCCAGCCTGCATCCCTCTGCACCTCCCACCTCACAGGTATCTAACAGCGTGTTACCCTTGTTTCCGAGTAAGGAGAATTCACAGTGTTCAGTAGTGATCAGGTACAAAAGCCGTTTAAGTCTACAGTCTCCTAAGTGCTGCTGCCTTTGACGTAGTGCCTACGCGGGGCTCAGTGCGAGCAGCTGGAGGAAGAGGGAGTTTAGAACAGCAGACAGATCAGATCGCAAAGGCACGGTTAGACTAGGTGGACACGGGGTGTGTTTGCTTTAGAAGATAGTGGTCTCATACTTAGTGCTGAGGGTCCGCTTGGAGTCCTGTTTGGGGTCCACGACCCAGGAGACACTGGCATGAGACTGGGAGTCTTGGTCCACTTCAGGGGGCTCCAGCTAGAAAATAAGGAAAGAAAGGGCATGTCAGGTCACCCGAGCTTCTGGGACAGAACGAGCAGGGATTCAAAGCACGGAGAGGCTGCTGCTCTGCCTAATGCCCATCCCCAAAACGTGCACGTGTGCGGGGAAGCAGCTCTTGCTGGGGAGGCATTAGAGTCCTCCACAGCTAAACATGTCTAGCCATGTCAGGCTCAACCCAGCACCCTGAGACGACTCCCTGAGTTAGGCCTGCGAGCCCCCGCCACCATTAGCGACAGCTTCACTTCACCTCACGAACAAGCGTGAGAAGTTCAGCGCTATAAAGATGGCAGTATAAAAATAAAAGAGGCAAACAGAGAGAGCGGGAGACAGCTCCTGGCAGGTGAACTCCCATGTGATTCACTCTCCCGACCAAGCAAAGCTCTTTCATCTTGTCCTCCTAAATCAGGATCCTACAGGAAGGTTAACGACACCAGAAAGCGCAACGCAGTTAGCTGAGAGCTGCCACTCTACATCAGCGGGGACGCCTATGAGCCGTTTGTCCCTGGGGTTCATCTGAGCCCATGGCAGGGCCCTGGAACGAGCAGGGAGGGAAGACAGCAGCGAGGCAGGACACGGGACCACAGCAGGAGATGCGGGAAGCGGGGAGGCAGGCGGGCCGGCGGCAGTGGGGCAGCCCGGGTCGGTTCGTAATGGGAGATGGCAGGAAGAAGGGTAAAGACCTTAGCTCCGGGACTAACAGACTGCAGCGGCAGGTAGGAGGGGCGGTGTGTTGTACAGGTGTGACAGTAACAACAGCGAGTGTCGGGAGGGAGCGGCACCTGAGCGGGGGGAGCAAGCAGAACACAGACAAAAGGAGACATTACAGGAAGGCAATGGCTTATGCAGCAGTCCCTGCTCCTCAGCAGCTCCAGTCTCGGCTGGTTTTGGCTACAGGGGCACTGGTGCTGCTAAGCGCAGGCTACCTACTGATCGTGCTGCGGCTCTGCAGGGTTCGTACAAGGAAGCTGTGCTGGACCCAGCAGGACACCTAACCCCCATCCCACCCGGGCTACTTCCCTCTGCTTGCCCTCATCCTACCCAGGGAAGCCCTAATGCCGCAGCAGGACTGCCAGCAGAGCCACGGACGCTGCAATATCGGCAGTGCCTGAAGCTACGGGCACCGTGTCTGCGTCTGGGCTCCCGCCACCACGAAGGGGAAGGTTTAAGCGTGTGGTGCCCAAGAGAAATCCCAGCTCAGACCGTGCAGATCACACCCGGCAGCCTGCCGGCCCAAGCATACGTACTGCGGATTTCCTCGTGCCGGCTCGCGGTTTAGGCACCGGTTTGGAAGATTTTGTTTCGATCATTTCTCCTGCTGCAGCACCCAGAGGCTTCGCTCTCTGAGCTTGGAGGGCCAGCTGGTAGGCGACCTCGAACGCCTGCCCCAACGTGAGGATGATCTCATATGTCAGGTTCTTCGGAGAGACCACAGAAAACACAAAGCCGTCAGGTGCATACGAGCTACCTCGCCCTGCGCAGAGTCCACGCGCTCAGCAGCTTGCTCTGGAGATGCAGACCTCGGCAGAGCCCATCGCCTTTCCGTTAGCAGGTCGCATCCTGCCGTATCCCTGGCAAAGCCTCTCTGCACACGTGGGGCAGCGCTCAGCTCCTGCCCCGCAGGGGAGCCAGCACCAAGCCGCCTCCACGCTCGCACAGCCCCAGCCGGGGGGACCACCTGCGAGCCTGCTACAGCCCCGTAAGCATCGCAGTTTAGCAGCGTTTTGCATTGTAAAGAGAAAAAGCCCAAACGTCTTGTACAGCCGATTCTGCCCAAGAATAAAAGCGAGTTATGCTTCCACACTCTCGGTGAATTAAAAGGCTGTTAAATCAGCCTATTACGCCCAACATAATTGAGAGCATATTAGGGTTTTGTTCACGGCATATTCCCCAGGAGGGAAAAACTGCCCTGCTTTATTCAGCACTGGAGACTGCAGTAATGAAGCCAGACAAATATCCTCTTTGTCAACAGAGCTCCAAAGTAAAGGCATTTTGAGTCAGGACTCTGAAAGGAATATTTTAGGGTAGAAACAAGTAGAAGAGCCCTAGAACAGACCAGGTTCTGGTCTATGACTTGCCAATAAAGCTGAGTGATGAAGCAAGCAAAGGACTGCAGCATGCTGGGAGACGAGATGCGATAACCCACTCACCACATCCACGGTGCTGAAGACGTGGCAGTAGTGGTGGCTGGTCTGCAGGTCCTTGGTGATGTAGGCAAATGTGCAGAGATCCTCGGGGTCCTGAGCAGCGCAGGAGATATTCCGGATCTCGTGCTCAGCAATGACATTCTGCCGGGGTCAACCACAAGCACCCGTCACCCTTCTGGGGATGGCAAGTACACCCGGCAAACAGTGGCCGTGGCAAGTGTGTATTGGGGGCAGGGAGGAAAACAGGTCCTGGCAGGGAGGGGGGTCTCCCAGCCAGACCAGTCCTCGCTCCCTCCTGCGGTAGGAATAAACGGCAACATGGTCCACAAGCAGCAGGTCTGCCAAGCCTTCGGCATTCAGGTAACCGTCACCACCTCGGTGCTCTCCCACAGCCCCAGCAGCTCCTCAGGACCAGCCGTGGCTTCTGGAGCCACCAGATATGACCTGCAGCCCCCCAGGCGGGTGGGACTGCAGGTCTTGTCCCTCCAGACACTGACGTTGAGGCATCCGAAGCTCACCTTGTTAGAGGCATCGATGAACTTCACCCCTTTGTACGTGATGGACAGTATTATGGTCGGGATCTTCTTCATATGCTCTGTGGATTTCTTCAGAAACAAGAACATTCAAGTGACCAGCTGTGAATAAATGCTCTCTTCTTCACCACCACCCCAGGCCACCCCAGAGACCCCCAGGGCACTGCCCCACGAAGGCAGGCTTCCAGGGTCTTGGTCCAGGAGGAGGAAAGCCTGCTCCTGGTGAAAGCAGAGGAGAAGGGACGGGGACCTGAAGCGAACCCAGCACCCCCTTCCCCAGTGAAAACACCCGTTCGCCCACTGCACAAACCTTCCAACTACAGGGGAAAGTGCTGGGGAGGGGCGGCTTGCCAGCGAGAGCGGCACAGCCTGTGAGGTGGTCTGGGTCCCTGCTCTGCACAGGGGCAGCCTGCAGGGTTTGGGGAACCACTGAGATCCCCCCATTCCCCTCTCCACATCATCCGTCACTGGGTGTGAGTGAATCCCCCCATCCCCGTGGCCTCCGGTACCCTCATCTTGGCACAGGCGTCCTGCGTAGACTCTGTCCCTCGGAGGTCTTTGATCAACATGGAGCCCAAGTACTGTTTGGAAGAGGGGGAGATGTTAACGTGCTCCCAGACATCCTAAAGGCTTCAGGCAGGAAACCCTGCCGACCCCAAGGCAATGCCACGGCCCCGTCGCGGCCAGCAGCCGTGGCTGGGGAGGGACAGGTCACCCAGGGAAGGGGAGGAAGCGTGACAACTCCACACGCAGCAACCCAACCCTGGAACCTCCTCATCCTCGCCACCTCCCACAAGCCAAAAGCCACTTACGTTGGCCTCGTACCCGCAGGACTCGAAGATGAGCTTCTCCGGCTGGTGCTGCCAGTTTTGGACAGGGGCGTACGGGGCAGCCAGGCTCGGGGGACGCAGGGTCAGCTTTGACTCCCGACGGTCCTCCTGGAGGGAAGAAACACAGATATGAAGCCACAACAGGTCCAACCTGGGCTGAAACACAGATGCCAGGAGGGCTCTTTGGGTTGATGCAACCAAGGTTCACAATGGCCACATCCCACAGGACTGGGAGGAGGCAGCACGCTGCGGGCGAAGGTGCCAGCACTGATGGAAGTGCGAGTCACCCATTTTCAAGGTGAGACTGAGGCGTAAACGAGCTGCTGGCTCTAATGCTTGAGGGAAGCTGTGCCTGACCAGCTCTCTGGCTCTCCACGCATCACCCTAACTCCTTGCTGACTCCAGAGAAGGGGGAGTCTGCGCTGAACTGAGCAGAGGGCCCTGCCCCGCCCCAGGACACAGAAAGGCACCCACTGACCTGTGCTTTGTAGCGCTCAGCTCTGGAGTAGGGAGCAACCTCGGTGCCACGGTCATGTTGCCTCTTCCCGGTGTCCCCAGAGGGCAGCAGGAGATCGGCAGATCTGCCGGTGCAGGAGTTGTTCTGGCTCAGGGGCGACGATGTCTGGGACATCAAGTCCTGGCACTGCGAGAGGCAGACACCAATAACCATCCTGGTCAGCCCGTGCCATGGCCGTGCCCACCCCTCGCTCCCCTCTGCAGTGCCCGACACAAAGGGTACAAGGAACAGAGTTAGTGGGGTCAGCTCCTGCTCTGCGGGCTCCCGCCTCAAATAAACCACACCGTTTATTTTCCATGTGACACCCCTGATTTGCTGCAGGATGCTTTCAGGCAGGTACGCAGCCCTTTCCACTGAGCACGCCTCTACCTCCCATGAGCTCATCCCAGGAGGGCAGGAGACACACTGAGCAGGGTGTTTACAGAGGAACAGGCTCTGCTAAAGCGCTAAGCAAAGCACTCAAAGCCGCTGACGATCAGCCACCCCAGGAGAAAAGCCCTGGGAGCCCAGCGAGAGATCAGCCCAGATGCCTGACAGCCTGGCTCTTACTGCAGGCAAGATTCGCTGCCTGTACGTGCCAACCAGCCCGGCAGACAATGCGGGAGGCTCACAGCTGCAACGTGCATTAGTCCTATTCAACGGCCTTGCTTAATTTGCCATTGACGTCCTTCCGCTCCCCACGCCGGAGCCAGGCGTTGGATCACACCAGCTGTAGCACCAGGAAATGCTGCAAATGGCCCATTCTCTTACACAGCCTCCCCGTCCAGCATATCAATCAGTTGATGCTGCACCAAAGGACTCCTCTCCCCCTGCCCAACAACCCTGCCTTCAGTCTCATCCGTCTCAAGAGGACGTTTCAGAGAAGCGCAGATCCTCAGCTGGCTGCTGCCTGCCCAGGCTTTTGTGGTTTGAAGAGGGGGTGGTTGAGCAGCGGGGCGAAGGTGCAGGGTTTGTACGTGGCACCCTCCCGGCTCCCGAACACACTCTCCAGGCGACCAGCATGAACCCTTTTTATTTGACACCTGGACCCCAGTTCCTAAAACATCCAGTGTGAGCAAGCAGGGCGCAGCAGCTCGACTCGCTCCAGCTAAGACTGTTTAGCTTGAAAAGCCTTGGGAAGCCAAGGCAAGAGGGAAGAGCTCTGCAGCAGGGCGAGGACCAGATGTTTGGGATGGGGAAACTCCAATCACTCCCAATTCCTGCTCCAGGAAGCTGATTTGCAAACACTGGGAGGAAGCAGCACGACATGCTCGCCCTCCGTGGCACACCGCCCTGCTCCTGAGCTTGTTAGCTGCAAGCTCAACGGGTTTTGCCAAACTCAGCTCTCCAGGGTCGGTTTTCAGGAAGAACATCGAATGCGATGGCTCTCCTCCCAGCCAACCCTGATAACGAAGGGCCTGACATCCAAAGGCTGCCACTCCCGCAGCAAGAAAATCAAAATCCACAAATCATGTCGAGTGCTATTTGGCAGCGAGAGCAGGAGCTCTAGAGAAGCCCAGCCGGCCCAGGGAGACCGATCTCAGACTCCCAACCGGCACAATCAGCACACCAGGTCCCAGCTGCATCCCATCGCACCAGCTGAGCCATGTCACACGCCTGCCTGCGGGAAGGCTGCCTCGCATCTGGCCAGGAACAAGGGGAAGAAAGTCAGCTCAGTGTTCCCCTTCGGTGCAGGGCACAGAGGTGGGAGTAGTGCCCTGCTACCCGTTCAGCGCAGGCACCCACCTCGCATGGAGGCACCTGATCCGAAGGAGCCGCCGGACGTTTCCCACGGGGCAGGCATCCAGAATTTCACCTGCAAGGGCTGACTATGACCTTCGCCTACTCGTTTCAATAGCAGGGTCACGCCTGCGCGAGTATTTGCTGCTTAGGTCGCTGGAGTTGATAAGGTGAAAAGCTGAACGGATACAACTGGTCACGTTAAGATTTCTCCCAGCGCTGATGCGTTTGCGCACTTTTGCACGGGCAAGATGGAGTTTGACCCGCAAAAAAGAAAGCTAAGAGTGGGTAAACTTGTCCACCACTTCAGCTAGAGCACGTCTACCCGAACAAATGGTGACGTTCGCTGCTGGGGGGCCCAGCCGTAGCAGAATTTGTACAGCAGTGTCAGATTTGTGGTTTGTTTCTCCTCTGCCCAAGTGCTCCAGGCGCTCCGGCCAAGTCAGAGCCAGCCTGGTTGTTACATTGCCCGAGTTCTGCTTGACCATGCTCGGAGTGGGAGTACTGGGCCCTGCATCATCTCCAGCAGCAGCCAAGGTGCATCCATGGGAACTGTTTAACACAAAACACTCCCTCCTCCGCACAGCCAGATGTGCAGTTGCCTCAACGCTTCAAGAACTTTCCTTCCCAAACCACCGAGTATCTGAGAACCAGGAGTAACCCAAGCTTCCAGGTCAAATTGATTTGTTTCAATAAGAAACAAGCCATTCAGGTTTTACCCTTTCCTTTTTTTAAAAACCAACGCAATTTTCAAAGATCGCTCTCTGTGCTTATTACTCTCAATACTTACAAACTCAAATGTTGACATTGTAGGGTTTTTTCCCCCCCTTTTTATTGATTTTGCTAGGCAGAATTTCCTGTGCATGAAAGCAGCAGAGTAAGGCTGAACGTGCCTCCCTCTCCGAGCCTGGATACCCATCCAGGACCTGGGCTCTCAGTAAACATCTCGGTACAGATCTCCGAGTCCCCCAGAGGGGATCGCTGCTAATCAGACAGGGGACAATTATTCCTGACAGACTTGGGTTTAGTTCTTTGAAAGAAAGGGAAGAAAGCGAAGGAGAGCCAGAGCAGAAGAAAGCACCCCAGCCACTGCCGAGCACGCTCCGCGCGGACGTATCAGCCAGGCAGGGAACACAGAGTGACTCACTCTCAGCTGCGAGAACCGCGGGGGCTTTGCCGGTGGCTCCTCGTAGGGTCTGTCTGCCAGGGAGGCGATGATCCTCTTCCGATGGCCGAGCAGATTCACTTTCAACACCTGCAGGGAGAGACCAAGGTCACTGTAGGCTTTCCCGCCCTCAGAACAAAGCAAAGCTTCCCCTCTTCGAGCAGCGCTTTCCCATTTATCACGACTCCCTGCAAGTGAGGGAAAGATCGTGGGCAGGACCTCACTGGTGTGGCAAGAGAAAGGCAATACTCACGTTTACTATTTCAAGCTCCCAGAGGTTTTTCACAGTGTCAATGGAGCTGTAGCCGCTCGAGAGGAAGGACTGAATGTAATCCTGCAGCCCCAAAGAGTCGAGCCACGCAGGAACCGAAGGCTGGCTGTTCCCATCACAGCCCAGGGGTTTCAACTGTAAAAGCACAAGAAAAGGGTTAAAAGCCCCAGGGGGGCTGGGATCTCAAGGTGTAGAGCATCAGTTAAAATCACTTTAAAGGCCATCATCATCTCCACTAGCAGCTTTAAAGTAAAAAAAAATAAATCACTGTATAAACAAGGAGCGCGCTTGGGATCAAGACTGGCAGGAGGGACAGCCACCCCCTCCCCAGCATGGAGTTATCCCATCCCACATAGCTTGGTGGACCAATATACTCCTCCTCTTCCTCCCTGCTATTCCCAAAACCCTTCCCACAGCCCCTGCGATCCCTCCATGGGTCACAGAGACTGGCTTTTCTTTCCTCTGCTTCCACAGCCACGCCGGGCAATGCCCTGCCCCTGCTCCACGTGAGGGGTGTCAGCGCTGACCTTCGGGAGGGAGCGAGCAGCCTGGAGGAGCTTCCGACGGTGCTGCGGGTCACCGATCCCGATGTCCCGAAGGTCCTGGTCTTCCATGACATTACAGCCCTGCGGGGGACAGGAAGGAGCAACGTGGGAGCAGAGGGCAACAGAAACCACATCAGGCGCGGGAGCGGAGATCTTGCGTGTTGCAGCACCCTCCTGACCTCACCTCCCGGCACGTCCCCACTGCAGGAGGAGGAGGAAGGCTCCCAAGGATGGCAGCTCTGCCCCACATACCGACCTCGGGCACCAAGAGGGCTCACACGAGAGGGGCTGCGGCACACAGAGCGTCGGTGGGGCAGAGCGCTGCCATCCCCTCCCTCCCGCAGCCTGCTCTGCCGCATCCTCTTCCAGCCATTAGCTTTCAGGCCCTCGCTCGCAGCAGCCTTCCTGCTTGATGCGCCGGTGCTTTAATTGCCGCCAAACAACGCCCAAGCAAACCCTGGCCCCCTGCACGCGTGGTGCCTCCGAAGGGGCACCCGGCTCTGCTCAGCCTCCCTCCACGGCCACAGAGAAATCTGAATTTCTTCCCGTGAGAGCAGGCAACGTGAAAAGGTCGGATTTATCCTCCGTGACCCAGGCAGGGAGGCAGCCCGCCCCGCTCCGGCCGCCGCACACCGCTCTGTTGAAGCCCACTTTCTGTCCCCCTTCTCCCTGCAGAGCAAGAGTGGACGCATGCAGAGGACACTGACTTTACCCTCCACCACCCTTAGAAGCCTCCATCGCAATCTGCATCCCTGCCCCTCATACCTGGGCAGAGCTCAGCGGGAAGCCCGGGCACGTCGCCCCACGGCTGGAAGAGCCACGCTGCTGTTTGACCGAGGGCTTCGGCTCGAGCCCGGACCCCCCCCGCTCCCTGGGCCTGCCTCCCTCTGCTCTCAGGAGAGTCACAGCTGAAGGTCTGAGCTGACGGCGCTTCGCTGTTCCACATTTTGGTTTTATAAGAGAAACCTAATTAAAATTGGCTGTCGGGCAGTACGCTGCTGCAGGGGCACGCAGGCTGCGGGAACAGCGGGCTGAACAGCCAGGGCTTCAGGAGGGAAAGGCAAGGGGAAGATCGCCAAGTGTCCGCTTTAAAGGGCAGCAAGTGTTTTATATTCCTTCCTGCTCTGCACTTCTGTAGTGTTTCAGCACTTATGCTTTGCTAAGTAGCGCCTGCTTTAAATGCAAGAGCCCAATGTGAAAGCGGTGAGCTGCTCTGAGCAGCCGACCCACCTGAGCGTGCCCCCGTGGGGGCGATGCTGCCTCCTGCAAGGGCAGAGGAGGAGGAGGAGGAGGAGGAACAGCCCTTCCCACTGCCCCTTCCACTTGCGGATGCTCCTGGACAAGCACAGGGGCCCGTTTGCAGCCAGGGCAGCCCGCGGGGAGAGCTCGCCTTTGGCGATGGCTTTACGAGAGTCACCGGGTGCGCTTCATGGAGCCAGATGCCAGTCCCGCGGCTCCATGCCGGCCAGCTCGCTCCCGGCAGTGCCAGCATCCGCTTTGCTCCTGAATCGCTTGGTTTGGGCCCGGCCTAAGACAGCACCAAGCCCGGGCAGCATCGCTCCCGCCGCTTCCACGGCCTGGTGTGATAATCGCTGGGTAGGATGCCAGGCGGCTCTCCGCCCCCGAGAGCTGCTCTTCCCCTTGACCGCCGAGATAAGTGTTCAGAGAAACAGAGAATTGACGCTACAGATACGAGATGCCCGAAGCAGCGTCGCTGGGAGAGCTGCCCTCAGAGGCCAGACTGCAGAGAAACAATTATTTAGCAAATGACAGTGGCAAATTAAAGCAGCGGGTGGCAGGGAGGCAGGGCCCTGCAGCCAGTCCGTGACTGTCAGCACCCACGGCACCGAGGCGGAGGCTCCTCTGCCTCCATCCTCCCTTGGCAGGCAGGGACGCCCGACGCCCTCAATTCCAGGCAGGCCGTGGCGGGACCGAGACCGCAGATCTGGAGCAGAGAGACGCAGCACAAAAGCATTTGTCTAAGAGTTGTTTAAACAGCAGAAAGAACTGGGACTAAAGACCCTGCAGCCGACGAGGGTGGCTCGCTCCCTGTTTTCCAAAAGGTCAGTTTATACCAGCAGGCTGCAGCACTGGTCTGCAGCGCCGCTGCCAGCTGGAAGGAGCTACTGCCACTGCTCGAGAGGGCACCGCGGGCGGGCGGCAGCTCTGCAGGGGCACGGGCCGCGCCTGTATCTGCCTTGCCTTTCTCGGATTGCGCCCCACATCCTGCAAGCAAGGCCATGCGAAACCCCTGCGCCTCACCCGCCTGGTAGTGCTACGCACAAAGCTCCGGGCAAGGGTGCGGCTGTCATACAAGCTGTTCTGTGCAGCCCTTAATTGCACAAATTAAAAAAAACCCAAACAGGCGGCTTGTTGGCTGAAGGCTCCGAGGGCGCCCACTTGGTGCAAGAGCAGCAGCAGGCTCCGGTGCATCGAGAGCAAACCCTGTACGTGAGTAAAGTGGAGAGGCTGCTGCTGTCAGAGGCCGTGATCACTCCGGCTTCTTGGTGGCAGCATCCCACCAAAACCCATGAAAACATCCCTCCCCTTCCTTGCTCACAAATTTTAAGCCAAAGAGCCACATTTAACGTGCTTTCCTGTAACAGTGGGAGATTGTGTGCTCAGCTCAGGGGAAGAGGGAAAGGTTTAAAGGCAGCTTAACTCCCCTGACATGCACCTTACCGGGCAGAGCGTTTTTGCATGCTACAGCTCTGCTACAGGGCTTGCCAGAAGGTCCTTGAGAGACAACATATGTGCGAGGAATTCACCTCCTAGAGGGAGATGGCTTTTAAAGGGCATTTTTTAAATGGACAGAAGAGGGCTAGAGCAAGTGATGGGATTTCTCCCGTAAAGCTGGAGAACAAAGCATTACTGCCCTGCCTGAGGGGGGCAAAGGGAAGCACAGGACGGGACTGACTCACCGAGGTGAGGTCCCTGCGGCAGGTTAGCGCCACACCTCGGGTGTCAGGACACCTCGGCCTGCTCTGGTCCCCAAACCTGCCCATCTTGGTGCTCTGTTGCTTAATTCCTCCGTAAAGAGCTGGGTGCCAGAGCTGCGGCAGGCGCGGGGGCTCGAGGAGGACGCTAGCAAGGGCACGGGCTCGCAGCAAACCCTTCTCGCACCGACCAGGACAGCAAGAACGGCTCGCAGCCACGTGAGCTGTGACAACGGCCATGTGTGATTTTTACATTTAAAAATTAAACAAACTTGCTGATCCTATTTACGTTTTTACTCACGCTTCTTTTCCCAACGTTGAGCCTTCTTGGTGCTAATCCACTTTAGCCCAGCAACACCTGGCTAGCAGAGCCGCGCTCCCAAAGCAGCAGCACGGGGCTGGCAGCTCACGCTCTCCCAGGACGCCCATTTCGTGCTGACACGGCCAGCGCCAGGCCCAAGGCAAGGCAATAGGTGTTCTCCCCCTTTTGGCGTCTCAAATTCAAAGAAAATTGCTTGCTAGGTAGCAAGGATACAAGCTAGTTAAATACTGTAAAGCCTACAGCTTTCTCCAACGCTCCTTATTTTTACGTGTCACATTAAATTCCCTCAGTGCCAGTCCGTATTCTCAGGGTACTTAACAAGGATAGACAAAGCGTAGCAGCTCCGAATAAATCATTACAGCCTATTGTGCATGAGCCTCTGCTTAGAGAAACGTCCTTTAAACCCATCCTGATTTCATCTCCTATGAAAAAAAAATAATCTGCCACTAAAATAGATAATTAAATGCAAACACACTGGAGATCTTTTAACCTTTGCCAACCAAACAGATGAGCTGTTTGGACCAGACTTTAAACCTGTTTGCATTTAACAGGCTGTTCAGACAAAAGCCAAGGGGCAGAGATGCTCCGCCTGGGCCACCGCTGCCACCTGCCTCCGAGCCACGCTCCTCCGGCGCAGCCATCGCCGCCGGCTTGGTTAGCGCCCCGCTCTCCGCTCGGGCTCCTGCGCCTGCAAAACCACCTCTCTGCTCCAGCAGCAACTCATGATGTGGCACAAAAAGCCCCCTAAGCGAGGAGGGTTCCCAGCCACGGAGACCCAGCTGGGGTCTGCCGCGGGTTTCGCCCTTCCCTACCTCTCCCGGCACGTCCCACGTGCTTCTCACTGCCAGCCCCATCCTTCCCGACCTCCCAGCACTGGCTCACGCCGGGCACGGGGCTGCTGAAGGGCCGCAGGTCTGTCCCTGAACCGGACAGGAGCCGTTTCTGTGCTGCACCGAGGAAGGGGTGGCCGCAGGCAGGTCCGCACCTGCAGCTCGCGGAGGAAAAGGGAACAAGGCGTTCATCGCTGAGATGAAACAAAGCCTCTTCGTCACAAAGGGCTGCTCAAGGGAGACGGCCTTGACGCAGGGCTGCAAAATTTCAGAAAAAACTGCTGTGAGGGTTTGGGGGGAGAGTTTGGTTTTGATTCTTAAACAATATCCCAATACAGGTTTTTGTTTGCTCATTTTAGGGTTTGGTGGTTTGTTTTTTTTATATAAAGCTCCCCTTTGGTGCTGACACAGGCCAGCACCCAGGTCAAAAGACGCCATCTCCCAAGCGCCCCGCTGAAGGCTGCGGAGCAGTTCTGGCAGCCCGACCCCACTCCGGGTCCTCTGAGGACGGGTTCATCAAATGCCCGAGGCGGGGGAGAAGAAAACTCCCAGGGACTCGCTCTGCTCCGAGCCTGGTCCTCTGTGATCCTCCAGCAGCTGCCTCAGAGATGCCAATTAGAATCAAGACGACTTTCCAAAGACGTGTTTCAGACTTTATTCGTTGTGACAAGTGCTTTCTACCTTGCGTGTTCCTCCCAGCTGCGGGGCTGAGCGGAGCCACCGCAGCTCAGGGCTGTGCCCGGGCCAGAGCTCTCGCTTTCATCGGCACCGGGTGAGCAGGGACCAGCCGAAAGCCCCGCTCGTCCCAACACCTCACCCTTTTCTCCTCACTTCCATCGGGAACTGGGTCTCAGCAATTCCTGCACCGCAGGCAGCTTGGTCAGGGTTTGTTCCTAGAACACACACCTTTGCGTTAATCCAGATTTTAGCACAGCACCACGCACACGTGTTAATCAGTCTTGGTAGAAAAAATCTTTGCCAATTTTTTATTCCCCAAAGAGCCGGGATGATCCCTAAAAAAGATCCACCAGGAAGCAGAAGCTGATGGGTTTTTTTTTTGCAGTGGACACAGGATCAGTCTCCCCCCAAGCTTCGGCTGCACACACGTGCGTTAGGTCGAGGAAGGGAGCAGTCCTCCAGTGCAAGTGCCTCTACAGCGGTGTGAAACGCAGCCCCCAGACGAGTCTTCCTCCGCTCCCATGGCAATCCAGAGAGCCTGAATGATCAGCCCAGCTGCAGACACCTGAAATTGGGCAAGGGGAGTCCCACGCTTTCATCCCCCAGCCGGGCCTCCCTTCCTCCGAGCTGAACAGAGCCCCCACGGCGGAAAGGCACAAACACGCACAACCACGAGGGGCACCTCTGACCCCCGACGCTGCGCTCCGCACTGCCCCGAAGGAGGGCAGAGATCTGCCGCTGACCCGCGGCCTCGTCTGGGCTGCCCCGGGGAGCCCCAAAGGACGCCGGCGCAGCCGACCCGCCTGCAGAAACACACGCTTTTAGAGAAGGGGTCTGCTTTAGTCATGCTTCACATCTTGCACTGTAATTAAACAGCCTGCAAGGCTCCGGGTTTCTCATTAAAGGAAGGAGAAAAAGCACAGTCAGAGGTTACGCTGTAGGAAGGCAACGTCCCCTCCTGCTAGTTAGGTGACCCCGAAGGCAAGCGTGCCAGAATCGGAGCTGCTGAAATCTGCCAGCAATCCTCCTCCAGCAGGGCACTCGGCAGGCTCTTAACTACCCAATTTTCAGATGCTGCTTCTTGCACAGAGCCTGGCTTCAGTCCATCCTCTCGCTCCAGCTAAGGAAGAGCCCAAGGCAAAGAAAGTTTCATATAGGACGCGTCGCCTCATCCAGCCAGCAATGCAGTTTAATGAATCCCGACTGTCTCACTAAGCTCGCGCTAACGCAAGCGCTGCCTCTGCTACCAAACCCTGTATTAAAGACAGGCGACGGACTGCAGGGAAGATGGGGGCCAGAATGTGTTTGCTATTAAAAGCAACAGATGCAAAACCCAAACACAGCTTTTCCAGACTACAAAGGCTTCTGCAAACATCTATAGCAGAGTGCCTTCAGCTGCATGAGCCAAAGCATCCATTTTTTCTTAGATTAATGCGTACAAAGCTCTTTTTCTTTTTTCCCCTCAGTACATTCAAGACAATTTGCATCTTGTCAAGGATTTTGCTGCCACTGCTATTGCTTTACTTTTGGCAACCGAAAGCCTGGATGTGGGAGATGGAGACACAGCCAGCTCACCGCAGACCCAGCCTAAACAGGGATAATAAGAGAGCAATTCCTGAAAGCAGAGGCTGCACTTTCCTTAGCCACAACACCACTTAGATTTCTCCTTTTCAGTGAAAAAGGATCAGGAAGCTTCATTTTGGTCACCTTGGTACTGGCTAGCTGCAGCTTTCAGGAACTTAATGCAAGCAGGCGGCACAGGGTTTGCAGTCCAGGATATAGCGGCTCAATTACACACTCAGCAAGGGGATCTGGCAAGCCCCGCGCGGCTCTGCCTGAGCTCCTGGTTACTCCCGCTGCCAGGCTTGTAAAAAGCCGCCAGGCTTCACGGCCCCGCAGCCTCAGCACCCTGAGGATAAGGGAAGGCAGCGAAATTCAGAAAGATGAGCTATGGCGAAGCTATTCCTGGGAGCTGACAAAGCCACCGCGGCCGGCAGCAAGCTCCCCGTCCCCAAACCTGTTAGTAGTGGAGGGCGAAGCACTCTCTTTCCCCGCAGGGTTTGGAGGCGGCACGTTCGGCCTCATCCAGCCCCTCCGAGCTGTGCGTTCAACCCCATCCGAGCAGGGTGCGGGGAGCCGCCGGCCGAGCCCTGCTCCCACCGCAGAGCCCAGCCAGCCCCAAGCCCCTTACTGCAAAAGGGGCTGTGCGGCTCCGCGCTTGGAGTCAAAAGCCCTGCTAACAGACCTTGCTCAAGAGGAGGAGAGCAGCTAACGCCTCGTTACTGGACTAATGTATAAGCTTGTCCTCAAAGCAAGCTTGCATTGTGCCTGTGCGTCTGCATGATTCGCACTTGGGGGCTTTCCACCTGAAACCCCTGGATATCGCACAGAGCATTGCCCCTTCTAACAGACAAAAAAAAGCTTAAAACTCCCAAAACAGCCTCGATCAGAGGCGGTGCTGAATACCTACAGCTCCGTCAGCCACCCCAGGCTGCTCAGCCCCTCCAACAAACCCGCTTACTTATCCCAGAGCAGGCTGACGACGCTAAAGGCGGGACCTGCACACCCCAATTTCAGAGCCAGGGGACCAGCACTTGGTCACACAAGTATGTATTTGTAATTGGCCTCGTGATCCACGGGGCTTCGTGCCTTCCCCGAACGGTGTCTGCAGTTTGAGACAGTTCAGTGGAAACCAGGGGAAAAGAAGTATTTGTTTAGCTAAGGGCACGACAACCAGGCCCGAGCTCTTCACAGAGCACTGACCGTAGAAGGGTTCATACACAAAACCCTACAATAAATCCTAGATTAGCACACAGCCACTTCATTTTTCTTTAATTTTCTTCCCCATGCAGACTGGCAGCGTGACAATGGCAACGGAGGGAATCGGTCACGGTTGTCAAGTTCAGGCAATTTTATTGAGAGAAAAAAAATTAACTGCGACTTTAATGGATTTTTAAATGTTTATTGGGCCTGGAGCTACTTATGAATCAAATGTAAGTATCCTCCACATTGCCAGTTCTGGTCCACCCACTTCGCTCCTCAAAAGCCTCTCTGACCTCGCTGCTCACCGTGAAGTCCATTTCCATCATCTGAGGAGCTTCAGCGCAGCTCCGCCGCGCTTCCCCGGGCAGGGCCACGGGTGAGCGGCCGAAACGCTCTCTCAGACCCCGGATCATTGCACATCTCCGCTCTCACCCTTCCCTTCCAGACAAAACCCCAAACCCCCGCACCGTCGTGGACAAAGCACAGGCCTTGTGAACCACCCAAGCAGCATCGGAAACCCACCGGAGAGCTGCCAAAAACATTCATTTCATTGTGTGAATCGATTCCCACTCAGACGCTGGGCAGAAACCCCTACGCAAGGGTCCACATTCCACTCTTACGGAGCGTTCATCCAAGGCACCAAAACCAGTCTGGGCACCAAGGAAGAAATGCCTTTCCAGTAGGCTGGCAGCAGCGATAAATAGTAGACAACATCATGTCGTGAGGCTGATGTACTCCCTGCCTAGGTTATAAAAATAAACGAAAGCCATCTCAGTAATAAATCTGCCAGCTGGCGTGAAGCAGGCCGGAGAGATCCCCAGATCCGACCAGCAATCGTTCGAGGGTACGCTGCCAGCACCTCTAGGTATCAGCAGTGTTTACTTCCACCCACACCAGCTTACAAGCTCAGTCACCGAATGCCGCCGCAGGGCACAGCTTTGCCGCACAGGCTTTGGGAAGACCGAGTCCAGAACCAGCCACTCAAGAGCTTCTGCCTGGATGAACAGAGCTTCCTTCAGCTTGAAACCGAGCCTACCTGCCCGGGCACAACCCACACACGGGGGCTTACCTGGGTCTAACGTATTCTCCGACAGCTGCAATCGCGCTTCGCCACGCGTAGAAGCAGTAAAACCTTCTCTGTGGAACCTCTGATAGGTGACTACTCTTCACAGATCGTTACTGGGTGCAAAACACTACTGGAATATGTCAGTTAAGTTTTCCCCACATGACTACTATAAAATGACAAGTTTTATATGAAAATAGAAAAAAAAAAGCTCTGGGGCACGCACATTCTCAGAGCATGCTGCTAAAAGCCTGGCTGCTGCCCAGGGGACCAGCATCTGCGAGCCAAGCCGGGCAGTTACGAGGCGGATCATGCAAAGCGTAGCTACAGTTCACTGAGGACACCAGGAGATGCCCCCATGTCCAGCCGGACAGGTAACGGGTGAAAACAAAGATCGTGCAGATGTCAGCCAGCACCCAAAACGTGGGGATCTGCAGGGCGAAGGAGACCCAGCTCCGTGCCGGGAGGGCTGTCCTCGGACCCAGCCTGGCAGACGCTCACTGAGCTGCGCTTCAGCTCTGCTCACACACCGAGCCAAAGCCTCAGCTTTACGTTTTTATCAACCGTTTGCTTGCACACACGTACAGAGGAGAGAAGAGGAAGGCTCTTTCATAACGAAGCCCACTGCAGGCTAATTTAACATGGCACCAAATTACATTTAAACAAATTAATGTCAGTACTCTAAATTATTTGCAGACACCCTGTTCTTCCAATGCCATCATGCTTCTACCACTTCTCCCCAATTATAAAAAACCAAACAACCGAAACCAGAGGAGCCCACGGCACTGCACAAGGAGAGCAGAGTTCCGCTTCTGACGCTGTCTCATTGAATCAGCATTAGCTGCTTTCCACACACTCCCTGGGAATCCAGGCTCAAACAATAAAAAAAAACTATAAAAAATGGTTTATGTTCTGTTTTACCTGCTCATTTGTGAATCCAAATATCTTTGGACTGAATAAAAAGTTCAGCTACAGAATAACAGTACAATTGCCAGAGCACGTAAGGTTTGCCCTTCTCGGATGTCAGCCTGAAAAGCTGTCTGGGGTAGCAGCAAACATTCAGCCCTCCAAGGGAAGGGAAAAGCTTTTGCAAACATCTCGGAGACATTTATGGGATCTGTGGGATCACAAAATGCTGTAGCGAGGGTGCAGGTAACGGCATTTCCTTCCCCGCTTCCACCAGGAATCACTGCAATTCTTTCACACCACGCTGGCAACGTCCCCCCTTTCCCGGAACGCGGCAGAGCCCAGCCTGGCCTTTCCCTCCAGGTCACTCCCGTGTTTGCCGCAGGCGCTGGGATGCACCGGGCATCGCCGTGCGAATCCAGTCTCCCGCGGACCTCCCGAAGGGAGCATCTGCTGCAGGTGCACCAGAGATCACAGGAGACACGATGGGACCGAGCTCTAGGAGCGGCAGAATCCCTCTCGGTCCGTATTCGTGTGGCATTTTCCCTACTCTGACAGCTCCCCAGGCTCGTTAACAGTCAAGGATAATTAAGTGGATTTATAGTGCATTTTTCTGAATGGCACTGCTCACTCATTGCTACGGTTTTGTGATCTGACCTTTTATTTTCCTCCTCTGGTGACGGATGAGGCAACGAACGGGTCTCCTGAAACCCCGCGCGCGCACAAGGGCCGCATTCCTCCGCGTGGGAGGTAGCAGGGCTGGCGGGGTGTTCTTGGTTCATTAGGACTGGTAACGTTTGGCAGGCAGTTCTGCTGAGGGTTTCATTCTACTCGCAAAGCTGTGTTTTTGCTAAGTCAAGGACAGCGCAGCCCATGCCAGTAATACTCAGCTAGCAGCTTCAATTCAGTTATGTTTACCCATCGCACAAATAAACCTTCCCCCTCTGATGAAAGGATTCCAGTAGGCTGCGAGGCAGAGAAAGAGAATCTGAAGCGCCATCTCCATTTTAGTTTTTTTTGCTTTAATCCCCGGCTGGCTGAACAGGCTGCTTTTCGAATTAAAGCCCCATATTGAAAGCAGAAGCTGAGTGTCAGAGGCCGACTGCCCCAAGCCAGCGATGCTGGCAGCGAAGGTCACTCAGTGGCAAGGGAGAGGGTGAGCAAAATAAGCTGCTCCCTCGGACTGCGGGGCTCGTGCTGGAGAGTCACAGCAAGAAAATCAGGGAAAGCCTCTTTCCTAGCATTGCCCATAAACACCACAAAGCCAGCTTAAAGGGAATATAAGAATTTCTCCAGACACAGAAATGTGGCCCAATATGCAGATGTCAGTATTTGGAAAGAGAACTGCATCTTTTAGAAAACTAAGCTACCTAAATCCATCTTTTACAGCCCCTTTCCTCCCTCAACCGAGCCAAAAGTTTACACACAATCACAGAACAGCGGGG
>VZTV01089224.1:37862-58866 GCA_013400875.1 Anhinga rufa | reverse complement strand
AAAACAGAAAAAAAACCCCAAACCCGAGACACCAGACTGGGTTTGGAAGAAATGCAGTGGGACAGGTGGCCGGTTTCTTTGCTGGCATTAATCAGCATAGCAGTCCTGCTGTCAGTGGGGTCTAAACTCTCCCACACAAGCAGAGAATGTGTTCTGTTCTTTTCCAGTTTTCCTGTTCTGTCCAGATGCAATGTAAATCTTCCCATTTGGATATGATTTTCCTTCCCCCTTTTCTCTCTGCCTCTTGCCATGGCCATCTCTCTGCCTCACCTGTTTTCCATGCCGTGTGCCATACAAGACTATACCTTTCTCAGTTCTTGTGTTGTCAGACTTCCCTGTCCTGTCCCATCCCCCAGCAACAGTTCCTTTAAATTCCCTGCCAGAGGACTTGTTTGTGTGTTAACAGGGAGATCCTTCCATGGGGAGTCACCCCTTTCTCCCCATTTCCCCCACGGAGCCTCTTCTCTCCACCCTTTGCATTGCCATCCTGTTCCATCTCTCTCTGTTTGCAGTAGAGTTAATGTTTGCTGTCTCCACCTCCGGGTTAGTTCTTCCGATCACTTGTGCCGTTCATCTCTGCAAAGGAAGGTGGGTGGGTGTGTAGACAGAAGCATCCTGGCAGGTTTTTTTTGGTATTTTTTGGAAGTAATCCCATAAGCAGTTTCCAGCAAAGAGGGCCATTCAGTAAAGCAATGCAGACACCTCGCAGATGTCTGTAATCCTAATTCTTTGTCTTTCCCAGACTACAGAAATTTTATTTATTGTCGTCTCATCTTGGGGTGGCAGATGGCCGTACTGCTTCCTTCAAACAGGGCTAAACAGAGAGGCCTGCGTGCTGTTTAGCACCAGCACCGCTTTTGCGGTGCACCTGAGCAGACGGAGCACTTGTGGGACCTTCCTGTCAGTGAGCAAACTGCAGTCACTGGCCCTTTGCAGAGGGTTGGTTGGTTGCTTGGTTGGGGTTTTTGCTTTGGTTTTGGTTTTTTTTTTTGAGATCTGTGTGCCCACTTTGTTAGGAAGAATGAGGATTTTGCTTCGGTCTACCTGTTTCCACAGGCTCAGCATCATGGCTGAGCAGCACTGGTGTCACGGTGTGGATGTTTACCTGTGCGTTCCTACACCTGAGCGGAGAGACGGGGAGGCAGGGGACTAAGGGCACAGGGATACAGGGAGTTCCAGCGCCCCAAGAAATCTTCTTGGGACCTGCAGGGAGTTTGTTTGCTGGAGTCTGAAGGAAGCCCTTGCCCTTCATTTCCAGAGAGACCTGACTAATGAATGAAACCTAGAAAGACCTACGCTCTTTGGAGTGGCTCAGAGATACATATAGGAGCAGTGGAGCCCTTAAATTTCTAACTGTGTGGGTCTCATATGGCTGATTTCTCATAGCTATATTCTTTAGACTAGGCTCTCCTTACTCCCCTCGCGCCTCCCCCAGCACACTCTGTCCAGCAACTTTCCATTACAGGAAACATCTGCTGGGAGGCAGGGCTGAGCCTGGGTTACTGCAGGGCATTGGCCGACAGAATTACCCAGCTACAGTAACTTAAAGCATGTGCGAGTCAATTTGGTATCTTCCCCACCCGCTCCTTCCATGAGAAATGTTAGCAAAGGCTGAAGCTGCCTTTCAGAGCAGAGAGGGACTAGAGAGGAGAGCCTGAGGCACTTGAAGGAATAAGAATAACTGCTTTTCTGGTTTCAAAGAGGTGGCGGGGGGGCAAGCAGCTGGAGCCTCTGAGCTGTTTACCGTCCTGTTCAGTCCTGGAAACCGCAGCTCGATCTGTGAATTACAGCTGGTCCAGTTGGTTCCTGGTGGTCGGAGCTCTTTCAGTTGCTAGTTCTGGCGGTCCGGGGCATCGGGCCTCGGTTGGGAGTGGCAGATGCCTTACACAGACCTGCCTGGGGCTGCTTGGGCTGTCGGCGCTTTTGCAGTGCTTCTTTAAGGGATGCCCACGGCAAGAAGCTGGTGAGACTTGGAGCAGAGGAGTGCAAAGGTTGCCCTCTGGCACGCTTACCCTAATGAGCCACTTTTTCAAAGTCCACTGGAGGGCAAATCCTCTCTCAGATCTACAGAGGCTGCTAGGGCAGACGACCTGAATGCAAGCAGGAAAGTAGGGGAAGGCATGTAAACTCCTGCCAAGCTGCTGTATCTCTTTCGACTTTGAATCTAAACAAGAAGCGGTGACAGCAGGAACAGGAAAAGCAGAGTTTGACTGAGAACACGGGGAGCTGTGCGAGTGCTGAGGGAACGCTATGGATTCCTTGCTGGAGTGTGGGGCTCTCTGGGATCTTGTGCTGGATCAAGAACTGCCATGTCTGCTGTGGGACCTGGAGGGGCTTGTCGACTTATTGCAAGACAATGTCAGCCGTGGATCAGATGAAATTCCAGCTGTGAGTGTCTCTAAACCAAACTGTTTGTCACTCTAACGAAGTTCTGGTGCTAAGCAGAAGCGTCTGTTGTAGTACCATTTAGACATGTCAGAACATCCCTTACTGCGGGGAAGGGAGGGGAGCACCCCTCCACACGGAAACCGTACTGCTAAGTTGGGTCGCTGTAATGCACTGAGCCCAAAGCTCAGAGCCGACTGTAATCTCTATTCCCCCCTCCTTTCCCGTCCTGTCTGCTGTTCCTGGAAATCTTGGGCTTGGGCTCTTGCTGGAGCCCATCTCTGACCAAGATCTTTTCCAGATGTTCAGGCTAGAAGTTTGGTAAGTAAAATTCATATTTCTGTCATCTGCTGGTTAGCAGATTTTATTCAGAAGTAAGAGACTTTCCTTTGGGCCCACAGGACTGGAGCAAATATCTGAAGTTCTGAGTTGATGTTTAAAAATATTGTTTCTAGTTCATTGAAGTGGTGTGAGGAAGAGGAAATGCTTTTGGGGGTGGGGGATAGTCTGTGTTTCCTTCTTTGATTTGACAGCATTTGACAATTTTGTAGGGCTAATGCTAAATAAACTTAATATTCCCCCCACACCTGCGACCCCACCAACACCATTCTCATACAGAAGCTACCTTCTATAATCACTTTGATTTTTGGGGCCCTTGCTGGGAGGCTCTGAGGTGTGCCCACCTTTCTGCTTTAGAAGATTTGTATTGCACGGCTGGCAGAGACAGGAGAGGGTAACTGAGAGGAGATGGAGATAGAGATGGGGAAGGAAGAGGTTGTATCCCAAGTTGCTTCATTCTCCCTACATTTGTGGGAGAAAGAACGTGATAGATTAGATGGGCGATATGGGCCTCCTTAATTTGTACCTGCCTCTATTTCAGTCACCTCTGCCCTCAAAAGATGTTCTGGCTCTCATGAGCAGCTGTTAGCATGGGCATGGTGTGTAGGAGGTGGCCTAATGTGGACAGAGTCACGTTATAGTTTAGTAAACACCAGAGAGAAGCCAGCTCCTGGTCCCCCTCCAGCCAATGGCACTGTTTTCTCTGAGGCCTTCCATGAGGCCAAGTGCCTGCAGAATGAGCGCAAAACATGGTTGAGTCCCTGCGAGAGCCTCTTCTGAGCCCCATAAAAGCGTTCTCACTATACCAGCAGATAGTTGTGTGTTCACTGGCTGCCAGGTGGAACACTTGATGGGGATGACTGCATTATTCCTGAGCTCTTGATGACAGTGATCATTCAAGTTCCTCTGGCAGGGCTGCAGCTGTACTAAAGTGCCTATTTTCTGGGGCTGCCACGCAGTTCCTCGGAGAGCTGGGGGTTGGTGGCTAACTGATGTGTTGCAAACAGAGCGTGTGTCATACCTTGTACAGTCTAGACTTGCAGGAAAAGAGATTTCTCCTGCAGCCACAGCTTCCATGCAATTCCATTTTGCTACCTAGCAGATACGGGTATGGCCCTTCTACTCTGTACTTGCTCTTCCAAGTCAGGGTCTCCTTTTCTTCTTGCTTAATGCACTAAATCCTAAATCCTCCCGTCTGTGTGTCTGCTGTGATGGGAGCTCCTAGCCTCATGCTTTGTAAGTGCATCTGATCCCCCTTGTCCTTACCAAGGTGCTCCTGTTTTCCCACTCCATTTCTCTGTATTCATGCCTGCCCCTCTCTTTAACAGGCACTCTGTTATTTGCAGGTGTTGAGTCCAACGTACAAACAACGGAATGAAGATTTCAGGAAACTCTTCAAACAGCTTCCTGACACGGAGCGCCTCATCGTAGGTAAGGTCAGCCCCTTGGTGTGCAGTGCTGTGTTGTGCTGGCCCATGGTCCGTGGTTTGGGGCGGAAATCCAGCACACGTGCATGCAGCTTTTTCTTCTTCAAAGAGATTGCCACCAAGGAACAAGCCCATTATGTCTTTCTTGTGCGCAGATGGAACCCTTCCTCACCATTTCTAATGGGTTTTACTCATTTTGCTTCAAGGAGAGCAACGCTGATTCGTATCAGCTATGGCTATTCCCTCGTGATTTGAGGAGCATGTTTTCCTCCACAGTGCTCCCCCAAACCTGACTGTGTGTTAGCATTTGAGCTCTTTCCTCATTTGGTCATGTCTCAACATGCATACCACTGAGCTTCTTTTTTTTCTAACATCCCTGATGCTCCCTACTCACGCATGACTGCCCTTCCCATACCCATTTGGGCTTTGGCCTTGCAGCTCATTAGTGACTGCCTAGTGCGTTGCATCTGTTCTTTTATCTTATGTAACTGCAGAGCTCGTACCATATCTCATACTGTTGAAAGATGCACATCCTAGCAGAGGAATAGAAATTGTTTAGGATGCTTAAACTGGGAGGGAAATGAAGAATGGCACTAGAAGGCAAAAAGGAAAGGACAGATTAAAATCTGGAAATAGTACACGGGATGCTACAGAATAACCAGCTAATAAGGCAAGGTCATCAGTCAGTAAGGGATTGTCTGTGGCATGCCCTTGGGAGGAATCATAACCTAGTGGACAGAGCAGCAGCTGTGGCTCTGTTCCTTCTGGCTCTGCCTTTAACTTTCTGCGGGATTGTGTCAAGTAGCTTCTTCTCTTGATGCTGTTGCTTATCCTCACCTTTAGGCTGTCCTGTCTTCTGGTTTTGATGCTCCTAAACTATCATCTGTTGTCCACCCACAGATTACTCATGTGCGCTACAAAGAGACATTCTCCTGCAGGGCCGCCTCTACCTCTCTGAAAACTGGATCTGCTTTTACAGCAACATCTTCCGTTGGGAGACACTGGTAAGGCTGTCAGACTTCTGCACTGAGCATGTGTTTTTATGTCGGCGCATTTGCTGGCATTGCTTTAAAAGCACTCTTTCCGTTGTCTTTCTCATCAGCGTCTCTCTTTACCTGTGTTCTTTTTCTGCCTTCCCCTTTCTGCATGGCTCTGACTGTAGCTGACAGTTCGCTTGAAGGATATCTGCTCGATGACCAAGGAAAAAACAGCACGGCTCATTCCTAATGCCATCCAAGTTTGCACTGACACTGAAAAGGTACATCCTCGAAGCCTCCACCTCTGGGGCTACCCCTTACAGCTGTCAGGGGCCGGGGAATATGTGCGTTGTGGGATTTTCCCAAACGGACTGCTTTGTGCTACCTGGGGCCTGGGAGGAAGCACCAAGCAGCAAGGGCTGGGTGCAGAGCTTGGGCTGAGTCTGGAACACACGTAGCTCATGTGTGGGGCGTGGGGCCAGGTAGAAGATCCGGGTTTTATAGTAGCACATCTCTAACAGAACTGTTTCTGTGCTCAGACTCGCTCCACTGGGTGAAAGGCCTTTCTGTGAGGCCTCTGTGAGCTTCAGTCTGTGCCTAAGAGCTGAGCAACTGTGCTGTATGGCTTGCTCAGTCCTTCTCCGAACTGTAGCGGGACAGTGATCCAAACAGGCTTGTCTTTTCTTCCCTCCTTTTTTGGGCCTTTTCTGAACTGATTTTTCTCTCGATCTCTTCCCATTCAGCACTTTTTTACTTCCTTTGGGGCTCGAGACAGGACGTACATGATGATGTTCAGACTCTGGCAGAATGCTCTCCTTGACAAGGTACAGAGACGAGCACCTCAGTGTTGGGGTGGGATGAAAGGGAGGTGATGAAATATGAAGGAGCATAATACCTGTGACTAATATATATGCATAAAAAGACATGGGGGTGGTAAGCACCTGTGTTTATGCAGAGCGGGTACGTAACTGCAGGTGCAATTCTCTCTTTTCGCATGGAATTCTGTCTATGTACAGACATGTCTTGCACACACAGTAGATGCCACTTCGCCTCCGCTGAGGTGTGGAAGCATGCATCTGAGGAAGGGGTTTTTTTGAGGTCTGTAATTGAAGTGAAACAGCCCAGAAGAAAACGGTTCAAAATGCAACAGAAGTAGCTCACTGCACAGACAAAGCTCTTAGTAAGTCTGTGCTTCGCAAGTATAAGAGTTCAATATAGGACAGAAAAAGAGCATGTGTTCAGGGCATCCCAAAACCAAGTGAGAACAGCGGTGGGTGTGGGGTGCACTGGGTAAGGGCTCAGTGGGTTGGGTTTTAAAATAAAGCAGGGATGCGCACCTGCTACGCCAGAGGCCCCGTATATCCTATATTTGATCTGCGTATCTGTTCCACAGCCCATTGAGTATTTCTGGCCTCACTGCGGGAGTAAGACTCATGAACTGATGTTACAGAGCTACCAGCATTTCGAGATCATCTGGCTTGGGTTCATACCGTACTGGAAGGCTTAAGTCATCAAGCACCCAGAATACCCTGTCCTGAAAATCAGGGTAGTATTTAGTATGCAAAAGGATCGCTTTGCATTGGGCAGCTTGGGTTGCTACCACATGCTGTAATTTGATCAGCCTTTCGAAGTTCCTGACACAATTCAGTGCTCTTGATTTCAAGGTCAAAGCAAATGGGAACTGAGACGCAGAGTGATAAAGACAGGAAACTGTTCCAGAGCTCTCTTTTTCCAAGTGTAGGATCCAAGCTTGGCAGGAGAGAGGGAGAAAGAACTGAGTCCATTTTTCCTGATAAGACATGTGAATTAGAGTGCATGTGGGAAGAAGCTGAAACAGAGTTAAGACGTTTTTTTGGATAAGTTTCTCATTAGGGGTTTTTTGCCATGCTTTTAATTGCTACTCCTGGGAGCTAGCTTAAAAATTTCCTGCCTTATCCCATGCAATAACTATGGGAAGAAGTTCAAGCCAGTATCTTAGGAAAAAGTTCACTAGGTTTGTTTTCCTTCATTACCAAGACATTTTTGTCATTGGTCATCACTTTCTCATGGGTAAAAATCCATCCCCTTTCATCCCTGTACCACATACTTAAATCCCAAGTTCTCCTGCCCCATTTCTTAAGCACCTCAGAACACAGTCATATGGGGATCAACTGATCTGCATCCCTAAAAAGCTGGGCCTTTGTGAACGGTCTCGCTAATTAATTTTCTTTTTTTAACTGGAAGCATATACAAGCTTTTCACAATAGTATCTGGTGAGAGAAACTCTCTTTAATTTTTAAACTGCAACAGGAAACAGTTTTCTTTATTGCTGTTTTAGATTGTTCTCCCTGCAGCTGTCATTCTTTAGGCAGCTTTTATTTAAACTATTTCAGAGGGGAAAAAAACCTCATAAGGCGTTGGGGTTTGGTATAGTAGGAGACATTAAATGGAGACACAGCAGAAGAGGCAGGGAAAACACGTGTGGAAGGAAATGTAGGTTTACTGCTTACGTTATTACATGCACAGCATTGTAGTAGTGGGAAATCTCCTTTTGTGTGCTGCTCTGGGTGTAGCCTTATGTTGGCTTTCTGATAGTCTTAAGTAACATGAGATTCTGGCCATGGAAAGATAACAGTCGGATTTTAAGGCAGAACCTGGGCTGACGGTGAAAGCTTACTTGGTGAATCATAGAATGTCCTGACGTGGAAGGGACCCCCAAGGATCATCAAGTCCAACTCCCGTCCCTGCACAGGACAGCCCCACATTCACACCGTGTCTCTGAGGGCCTTGTCCAAGTGCTTCTTGAATATCGCCAGGCTGGGTGCCGTGACTGCCTCCCTGGGGAGCCTGTTCCAGGGCTCCACCGCCCTCTGGGGGAAGAACCTTTCCCTACTACCCAACCTAACCCTCCCCTGGCACATCTCCCTGCCATTCCCTCGGGTTCCAGGACCTCTTATTGCTTGGTGGGGACAATCTCTAAGCCAGCTTGGCCTAAGGATATAAGGATACATATGCCCGCAGCCCTTAGCCAGCATGGAGCTGGGCCAGCCTGCCGGTAATGCACAATTCACCTTATAGTATCACTGGAATTCAGAAGAGGTGAGCCCATCAGAAGGCTCACGCCTCCCATTAGGGGCTGTGTCGGAATCTTACTTCCTCTTTCAGGGCGAGGAAGGTAATACTCTCGACAGTGGTTGTTCCAAAAATTCATTATATTTTAGTATTCTCAGGTGAAAATGTGTGCTGTTCTGTGTTCCCTCTTCTAGCCTCTCTGTCCAAAGGAGCTCTGGCACTTTGTCCACCAGTGTTATGGGAATGAGCTGGGTCTGACCAGTGATGATGAAGACTACGTGCCTCCTGATGATGACTTCAACACAATGGGGTGAGTGAGGAGGAGTAAAATCTGCCTGTGATAAAGAAAAGATGGCCTTGGGAGAGCAGGAATCCTGATATATTGCACACCTCAAGCTGCGCTTTGTCCCTAGATTCTGGGTTCTGCCCAAATGTTTGCCCTTAAATGTGTAATGTCTAAAAAGCTGAAAGCGTACCGTTTCCTCATGGAAGTTGGTAGGGACTGAAATGCCTGCCTCTCGACTTGCTGAGCTAGATGAGCAATTCTGTAAATGCCAAAGCATCCCACTCACAAGGCCTGGCAGCATGTTACGTGGTCAGAAAGTGCTGATGCTTGTCAGTCTGTGTATAAACACTTGAAAAGTTTGGGCTTGATCTTCCCTGCACTGAACCATTTCTGCTTCCAGTCAGACTGGAGACCTCATAGAAGTATTCTTACTTGCTCTGTGTGTCCAGTTGTAGCTGTACTGAGAGAGGTAAACATAAAAACCTGTGTTCTCTGTGGCGTCTCAGCTACTGTGAAGAAATCCCCGTGGAAGAGAATGAAGTCAACGACAGCTCCTCAAAAAGCAGCATGGAGGCCAAGCCAGAAGCTAGCCCTCAGCTGCCAAAGAAATCTGTCACTGCCAGCACACTGACATCTACGGGAAGCAGTGAAGCGCCAGCCTCGGTAGGTGCTTCTCCTCTGTTGCAGCGGGAGCAGTAGTACTTTTCTCTGGGATCCGGCTGGTAGTCCTCGAATGTACGAGGTAACGGTTTACCCTGCAGCTCCTTTTCCGCTGCAGCTGATGCCAGTCCTCAAGCCAGTGATATCTGTGAGCGTGGCATTTGGCCGAGAAAAAGCGAGCAAAGGGTGCCTGTCCTAAAAGCCGGTAAACTGGGACTCTCAGCAGCAAGGGCATTTTCCTTACTATACTTTCAGATGAAAAGAAGTAGAGTGTTGGAGATACAAGGGTTATAATTTCTTTTCTGCCTTCAATTATTCCCTAGGAAACAGTGTGTGCCCTCACAGTATTACGGCAGAGCAGACCTTGTTTAGTATAACCTCAGATTTTCCTGGCTGTACAGGGCAAAACCAATGTTGTTTGTGTGCTTGACTGGACAAACAAAAAGCCTGGTGTGTGTCCCAAGCTTGAACTGTACGTGGCTCTTTGAGTGGAGGTGATCTAGTATGTCCGTGTGTTTTACAAACAGCGCATGGTAACCTTCCTCCTCTCTATATTATTTAATTTCCAGACGTGTCGAGGCCAAATGTTCAAAGGTATGAAAATTGGCCCACAGATGCAACGTTTTCAGAAACAACCCCCGATTTCCAGGTGATGATCTTGCCCTCATTGTGCTCTTTCCTTGCTGCAGTTTGATGGAGTGCTACCAGAAGAGGAGGAGGCAGTGGCGGAGAGTCCTGTGGAAAAAGACCTTGGCATTGCAAATATCATGGGAGAGAAGATAGAGATCATCGGCCCCGTGAACTCCCCTTCCCTAGACTTCAATGACAACGAAGACATTCCCACTGAGCTCAGTGACTCGTCGGAGACCCATGATGAAGGTATGTGGGGAAGGGCCATTCCACTGGTGGTGTTTTCAGCCTTTTCCCATCCTTTCCAGGGAGGGACTGGAGTGACAAATATTGAATTCCTTTTCTGGACCCTAAGAGTTCAGAAGACGCAAAGAATTCCCATCCTGGGATGCAGAAGGCTAATGCGTGGGGTAATTGGAAAGATGTCCCTAAAATAACCCAGGCAGTTAATTATGCCTTCCGATGTTCCAACGATTGTCCTGGGATCAGTGGAGGAAAAGGGTTAAAAGTATCTTCTTTGGGTTCCTTCTTCACAAAGTAAAATAGTATGGTCCTGGTACTGTGAAAGCACAGATACTGGCATGGAGGATCATGGCTGGGGCTTGTGGGCCTGTTCCCCACAGGGGAAGTCCAAGCCTTTTACGAGGACCTGAACGGCCGTCAGTACGTGAATGAAGTATTCAACTTCAGCGTGGACAAACTGTACGACTTGCTTTTCACGGACTCCCAGTTCCAGAGGGACTTCATGGAGCAGCGCCGGTTCTCTGGTAAGCTGCTGGTGGCAAAGCCCGGTCGCTGACGGAGGCCGCGTTCCCTGCGAGGTACAGGGGGCTGTCCAGAAGGAAGGTCTCGGCGCGTGCCTCGGAGGTGTAGCTTTGCCTGATGATAGAGGGATTAGGTAATAGTCTGAGCAGATCTTGGGAGAGCTCTAGTCTGTACTGACAGTAACCAAAAGCAGGTAGAACCAGCTTTGTTTGGCTATCTAGTTTTATTTTCTAAGAGCTGGATCTAAGATTGTGGAAGAAGCGGACTCTCTTATTTCTTACCATCAGCTAAGGCCTGATCCTGTGTTCAAGGCTTAACAGCGTGAGGTAAAAGCTCTTCTAGCTCCACACCAGACGCTGGCACGGACCGTGCAGTTGACGATGCAAAGAGAGTGTCCCTTGGCATGCTGTGATCCTCCTTTCCCTGTAACCGTAGGTTTGCTGGAGGAGATATGTCCCCAGCCTCTCCCCCTTTCCTTGCACTCGAAAGAGGGGAAAGTATTCACATTTAGTACGGGAGACCTTTCTTTCACGCTAGTTTAGTTCTAGTACTTCCGCAGCCAAGCTCTCCAAGGGGAGGGAAATACTGTCCTGCGCTTGGTTATATGGTTATGCCTTTCCCTAGGGAACTTACCCTCTCCAATTACTTGAATGGAAATTGTTTTGTCCTCTCAGATATTATCTTTCATCCCTGGAAGAAGGAAGAAAATGGCAATCAGACCAGAGTGATCTTGTATACCATTACCCTCACCAACCCTCTGGCCCCCAAAACGGCCACTGTCACTGAGACGCAGGTATGTGAAAGGGGAGCAGGGGTGTAATGCTTTGTAGAAACAGAGCTGAGATTGATTTTCTTGTCTTGGGCGTGCTGCTTTGCATGTTTTCACTCTCCCTATCCATTTCCCGTTACACATTTTTCTTGTATTAACTTGCTACCCAGTATCACTGCGAATGTGAATAGCTAACTTACACTCGTGCTGGATTGCATTGCAAGGAAAGGACCATAAATCTTCCAGCAAAAGCAGATGAGTGTAAACCAGCCAGCACGTTCTAACAGCCGTGTTTCTCACCCACACTGGTGTTTTTTGAGCTGCGGTCAGTCCAGCAGATGTTATTCATGAGCAGGGCACAAGAAAGTCAGATACTGTCTGGTAGCTAGTCCTTCTCACAGCTCTGTGTGGAGATGTCCAGGCTTTTTTGTAACTGGTGAGGACAATCAAATGGCCTGTTTAAAAAGGTAAAAAAGGGGAGTATCTGCAATGCCCTGGGAAGAGCCAGGCTAGCTGTATCTGGTAGGGGCTGCAGCTAGAGAGAGAGGGGTTCAAGTGGCCAAACGTGAATACTGAGAGTTAGCTTGAGGGAATATTAAGAGGGAGCCAAGAAAAGATGGGGTGTCTGAGCATTACATTTCAGGGGGAGGAGAATCCCAGCGGCAAGGCGTTCCTTGTAAGGATGGAATGAAGCGTGCTGTTCAGAAACAAAAACTGTGTGCAGGGAAGACGAGAAAGAAAAGGGGAGAGTAAAGTGATGGGCAGAGGGAACAGTACACTTTCAGGCAAGCAAGGATGTGGCCTGTTTTATTCGGAGTTTGGGGTCAAGCACTGAGGTGCCCTTTGCTGCATCCTCGCTGCAGAGGTAAATGGAAATAGTCTGTAAGAAAAGCCATGCATTTGCATATAGATCTGCAGTTAACGGTGTCTGTTCCCTTTGTGAGGTTTGTTCTGGGCAAAGAAAGAAGCAGATTGAAGCGCTTAAAAGAAGTAATTGATGTGTTTGTACTGTCAATCGCAGAATAATTTATGCTAGAAAGGACCTCTGCTCAAAGCAGGGCCACTTCCGATCTTAGATCAGGTTGCTCCCTGACAAGCCAGACATCAGTTTAATGAGAAGAGGTAACGCTTGCAAAGGTCCCAAAGAACCGGTCCTCCTGCGGCAGGGTACCCTCTCTGATACAAAATGCTGGAGGCTGAATGCCCCTTTTGAAATAGGCCCTTGGGAAACATCTGAGTGAAACACTTGGTTTCCCTGAGTATGCCTTCCCTGAAAGGTGAGCTGTTCACATTAAAATTGCAGAGATGGGGCTTGGGCTTGGGTGTGGTCTCCTCTTTGTGGTAGAGCTCTTGTTCTGAAGTGCTGGTGAAGGTGCCAATCTATCAAAGCCGTGTCCTAACCAGACTAATAGTTGCCTTGCATGCTGTCTTTTATGCAGACAATGTACAAAGCCAGCCAAGAAAGCGAGTGCTATGTCATAGATGCAGAGGTGCTAACTCACGACGTCCCCTACCATGATTATTTCTACACCATTAACCGCTACACGTTGACTCGTGTTGCCAGAAACAAAAGCCGACTCAGGTACACTTCTTGTGGGATAAAGAGCTTTACTGATGACCAAAAGTCACCTTTGGGTGGGAGTTCTGCTGTTTGGTTGGGGAGAACTTAGCCTTATTTCTTTGTCCTGTTGCCAGAGCACTCGGGTCATGAAGAGTTACCGTAGGGGTAGCTGCCGACTGTGGTGATGTCGAGCAAACAATGGACCCGATGCAGAGGGCTGACAGCGGGTCTGGGAGAGGGTTTATAGGCTTTTCTTGCCCCTGGCTTGGAAGCAGTGGTTTGCAGGGCCAGTTGTCACACACAATCCACTACATGCGATAAGCTACAGGACATACTTCCAGGGACTCTGCCTCCGAGATGCGCCTGGGGGGGACAGCCAGAGGAATTTGGTACCAGGCAAAGCTATAGACTTTTAGTTTGACTTCGATAAGTAATCTAAATATCTGCCTGCCACATGGCTGAAGGTCTCTGGAGTCCTCTCAGGGGAGGTTCTTCCTACCACTGCCTTTGGAAGGACTTTTCATGCAGTGCTCCTCTTCAAGAAATAGGAAGGGCTGAGACCATTCCAGAAATAACATTGTGCCTGATTATTTCTCGTATTTACATTGACAAGGGATTGTGAATTGACATCGCCTCCAGGAAGCAAAACCGGGAGAATAACTTTCCTTTCTTCACATAGGGTTTCCACAGAGTTACGTTACAGGAAACAGCCTTGGGGGCTGGTGAAATCCTTCATTGAGAAGAACTTCTGGAGCGGCCTGGAAGATTATTTTCGTCATTTGGGTAAGAGTGGCAATGACTAGAGCTGCGGTAACAACCCACAAACAGTGGCACCTTCCGTAGCTTATGCACGCCTCCCTGCAAGTGGGCATCGTGACGGTGGGATACCTGCTGCCATCCTACTGGGGATCAGACCTCGGAGTGGCTCATAAAAAGGGCCAGCCCAAGTTATTACCAGGGCGTTGGTAGCACTCGCTGGAATTGATCACGTCATCAAATCCTGCTCTCTGGCAGGAGCGCGGGCAGTCTGGGGTCAGAGTTTGGCAACAAGTGCAAGGGATGTGTAGCCTGTTCTCAGGCACGGGCCTCTTAGACCCTGCCAGCTTCTTCGGCCCAGCAGCTGTGCCATGAGAGGGCTCAAGCCTGTTTCGCTGCAAGGCCAGTGCCACTTCTATTAAACGCTTTCCCTTGCTGTCTCTGCAGAGAGCGAACTGACCAAAACCGAGAGCACGTACCTGGCTGAGGTCCACAGACAATCTCCCAAAGAGAAGGTGAGCAAGCAATCGACCGTGCGCCGTAGGAAACGGGCCCATACCCATCTGCGGGTGCCACACTTGGAGGAGGTGCTGAGTCCCGTCACCACCCCCACGGATGAGGAGGTTGCACATCGAATCAAGCACGTGGCAGGTAAGGAACCGCAGACCCCTCACGCCCGGGGATGGGGAGCTGGGCACCTCTGGAAAAAACTGGAGCTTTGCTTGCAGAGCGTTAATGGAAAGAGGAGTCAGGGCTTTCCTGGACAGGGCGGATGGACAGGGAGGATGCATTGCGATTGTTTGAGTGAGATGGAGGGGTGGGTAGAGGGAAAAGGGTTGCCCTCCCCATTGGACAGCATTTCATAGCCTAAGTGCATCTACCTCCTCAGGTTCCACTCAGACACGGCACATCCCTGAGGAGAGCCCCAGCGGCTTCCACCTGCAGAGTGTCTCCAAGCTGCTCCTTGTCATCAGTTTTGTGTAAGTGGTTTTTGTTTTCCTTCACAGTCAGCCTTTAACGACTTTGGTCCTTTCGCGTTTCTGGCGTTGTGTGCTCCCCGTGCCAGTTTTTGCTCTCTCATATTCCTCTCTGGTCCCAAACTTTGCCCAGCACAGAGGAGAGAAAAGCAACAACAGGCAGAAAAGGATTAATTAAAATTTCTCCCAAATGCCCCATCAGCTATTTTGTCTGGCTTGACCCTGGCTTTTGCCAGCACTTAGCTGGCCACTGGTCTGCCTCTGTAGGTTCTGGATCTTATTTTATCAGTGTCTCTCCTTTCCCCTCAGCTTTGACCTTGTTGTAACCAAACATGGGCTTTGCAGACCTGCATGTTTCTGGGAGTCTGAAATGCAGGTCAGCTCTGCTGTCTGGGGGACAGGCAACGTTGATAGTGGCAAGGAGAGGGGAGTCAACACTTAAAAGAGAAGAAGTCCAGCAAGTAGAAAAGTGTCTTTTTTTATTTCAGGGACTCAGTTTAGAGATTTTCAATGACAGCTAGAAACCATGGGGTTTTTCAAAATTTAAAACAAGTCATTTAATGCTGGCAAACTCGCTGTTATCACAAAAGATGACCGTGCAAAGCTCGCTGGGAGTTACTGTGCTGTCATGACAGAGCTCAGTGTATGTGAGGAGTCTGTTACTTCTTTCCTTTGGGCTGGGGTCTGGTCCTGGGTGGCGATTTTGATGAGTGATGCCATCTCAGAAAGAAGCTGGACTGTTTAGAGATGATTTCTGCAAAATAAGAGTAGAAATAGATGAAGCAAGAGAGGTTGGCATGATTTCACTAGTTGAGCAGCAAGAACTGCCTTTGGTTTGGGCCCCTTTTCTGCCACCACCTTTCACAGTTGCTAGTCTTGGACTTGACGGGGTGCACTCAAAGCGAGATGGCTATGGGCCCCTCGTATCCCTGTGGCTCCGCCTTTATGCCCGACCCTGGCATATGTAGTGTTTCTCTGCCTCTTGGGCTGACGGTAGCTTTCAAGTGTTAGCGCTGCAGCGGTTCCTGGGCAGGTGCTGTGAAGCGGTACAGTCTAAAGGAGCAATCCATGTGTGGAAGGTTTTTTTTCATCGCTTAGGGAAATGGAAGCATACTGTTAACCCTGGAGGAACGGCAGAATTTGGGCTCACTCTTTTCTTAAGCTCCACCCACCTTTTAGTGAGGTGGGTAGAAGCTGAGATTTGGTGTCTGAGGTTACTTTTCAAATTGAGCTCCTTTCTGCATTTCCTTTTCCCAGTGGGGATAAAGACTGCAGAGGTTTGCAGCAGCAACCCAGCTAGTTGCTGTAACGATAAGTGAGGCAACGTAATGACGGGAGGATAGCCTCGTGCTGTCTTCTGCATCCAGTAGGTGAGATGCAATTGAAGCTGTGGGTAGGGAGGCACAAAAGCTTTATGACGATCTCTCCCAACAGGCTGCTAGCTTAGCTTAGAGTGGTCAGAGAGCCCCCCGTAATGTTTTCAGAATACTCCTCTGGCCAGTTGCCATCCGCCTGACTGAATGGGGCAATAGTGGGCCATTCTTCCTGCAAAAGAGCTGCACTATTCAGAGACAGGCACGAGCGTGTTATTTTGGAATCTATTCCCTGAGCGTGGCTGGCGGGAGGAGCAGAAATGCCCATGCGTGGGGGCGAGAGGCGCAGTACAGTGTCTGGTCAAAGCAGGGGTTTGCGGGGCGGCCTGCGGTGGTGTTCCCATCGCCGGGTGCAGTAGGAGTGGGTAAGGCTGGATGCGTGCAGGCGGCAACGTGCATTTACGTGTCAGGCAGCGCCCTGCATGGGCGCGCTTTGGGCTTGGCCGCAAGAGCTACGCACGGCTCATCCTTTGCCGAGCGAATGTCACCATTAGTTGCAGGCACACGGTTATTTGTCTGTCCTTCTTGCCTCTCTTCCCACTGTTCCTTTCTTCCCTCCTCCCCGTATATCTTCTGCACTGTCTACGAGCCTCCTCTGCTCAGCCCAGTTTCTCCTGTTCTGTGTCAGTCTGTTTCTAACCTGCAGCTACTCCGTCTTTTCTCTTCCCTGCTCCCATTAGGATCTGTTTCAGGTACTGTCTCTCTCTTTTTTTACCTCTTTACTGTCCCATTTCCCTCCCTTTCTCTGCATTCAGCGCATCCGCTCATCCAACCCATTCTGTCTGATCCGTCATCCCTGTCTGTCCGCCTTGCTCACATTTCTCCCACGAGGTGAAGTTTTGGGTTCTGATGACCCGGCCCTTTCTCAGATTAAATTCCCACTCACAAAACAGCGTGGATCTGGGCCCAGACACCTTTTTAAAGCCTTGAGTGTTTTCCCAGGTGTGATTGGCAGGCAATGGGCTATGAAGTGCTCCTGCTAAACTGACTGTTTGCTTTATTTCCAGTCTGGTGCTGCTGGTCATTCTCAATATGATGCTGTTCTACAAACTCTGGATGTTGGAATATACTACACAGACGCTCACGGCATGGCAGGGCTTGCGACTACAGGAAAGGTACTGTCACGCCTGCTTTGTCTTTGCCTCTTCTTGCATGTTTCCTGTGGTGATCAGAGGCTTTCCCAAATGCCAAAGCCCTGGGCTCTTTTGTAGATTACTTCCTTTTTGTGTAAGACAGAGGAAGCAGGTAGTTAGGTGAAGCTCTGGGGCAGATCTGAAACTGCTGAAGCGTTGCAGCAGAAGACAGCAAGTTTAGGCAACTTCTGCTTCTTCCCAGCATATCCCACCTAACGGAGGATGCTGTACGAATAAGCGTTTTGCAATCTTGGGCCAAGGTTGTCACCTCCCCTCCTTTGATGGCTAAACTTCCCTCTGTATAAAAAGCAGTGTCTTAGAAAGAACCCTTTGTACTCAGAGGAGAATTAGGGCCTGCGACACACACTCAACTGTTCGTTGGATAAATGTTTTGAAAGGTGCAGGTCCAGCTATCAGCAAGTTGTTAGAGCGTTAAAGGGAGAGAGAGAGAGAGAGAGAGATCACCAGGAGGACACAGGGTGTGCTCCTTAACAACCTAGGCATTCTCTGGCGGTACTAGATGGTAAGCAGTGAAGTGTGATTGCAGATTGACTTAGTTTCTTCAGTGTGGAACCTTGCCNAATATATACTCCCCCATCTTGTCTACAGTCAAAGGCGGACCTGCCCATCTGTGTTTCCCAGGATGCGCTCTAGAGCACTGTTTTGTAGATGGCATTTACAGTGGTGACCTGTTTGTTTGTTTATAACAATAGGCAGCAATTTAGTGTGTTGAATTTCTTCTGTCATTTTGAGGTGAATGCTTTTTTTTTTATGTACGTAAGTACGTGCTAGGTAGCCTGCCTGAATAGTCTCTTCTCTATTCTCAGAGGTTGAGAACGCCCCGAGTCCACTTCGCTAAGGTGTCTTTGTCCCCTTATGTCTGCTCTCTGGCGGTACTTTCGTGTGGTCACAGTTACTGCCTTGCTAAGTTGGGTTTGACTGTAAGCATCCATAGCCACGTGCTACTGTCTTGCTGAGTCTTTTGCATGATTTGTCTCATTTCTCCTCATTAGGGGAGGGAATTATTATTCTCCCCATAATAGCCCTGCTACTTTCCCGTGGATAGATACATTAAGTGGCTTTGCCTACTTTGTCTTCCTCGGGCACTCTCGGTATTGATTTGGACCACTACAATATAGTATTTATGGCTAGGACTTCTGTGCTGTTTGTATGATTCTTGTGATGTGCATGTACTGGAATTACACAGGTAGGCCTATCCTCCTGCACAGGTAACGTCACAGCAATCGTGGCTGCAACACAATGGAAGCAGGCTGAACCCAGCTGCTGGGTCAAAGGCTGGGAGTGCTCAGAAGCATTCAGTTTGAGGCTCCAAAGACATTTTCTTCCATATCTGGTTCTACTGAGACTTAAGTTCTCTGTGGGCAGGGGCAGTCAGCCGTCCCCCAAACTAAGCGTACCAGTCCTAAGTATGTAGCCTCTCCCGTCAGACAAGGAAAGCAGTCTTTAGTAGTAGTAGAGTGTTACTGGTGAGAGATTAGGATTACTGACAGTGGGGAGTGGGTCCATTCTTTTACTTGTGTTGATTTTTTTATTGTCTTGCTTAATTAACATTTCTTTGTTTCATCTCCAGGTCTGGAGTCAGCTGAGCTGAGCAGGGCAAATGCAAGCACTGAAGGCATTGATGGGAGGATCACTGGCTGCCTGGAGCTGCAGTGCGGGGCCTTGGGCAGGAGGTGGAGCTTGGCTCTGCCAAGGCAAGGATAAATCTCAATCGAGCAGGGCAAACGCGAGGAGTGTGTAGTGATGGCAGTTAGTGTGGCAGTAGCACCCCACGCTGCCTGTTTGCTAAGGTAAGAGGGGAACCAGTTAGACTATTACATGACATTGCCAGGGAGAGAGGAGGAACTTACCCAAGAAGTGAGTTCAAGCTGGAGATAAGTTCTCACTAACACAGGGACTTCCATAAAGGAGGCTTGAAAATCTCTGCTGTAGCCTGAGAGGAGGGGTTTGGCTACATTAGCAAGCAGCAAAGCCCAAAGAGGTAAGCAGAAGATAAAGTAGGGGAGACTTCTAGCTATGTTTGGAAGTAACGTGGCTTAGGTATCTTAACTGGGGGCATGCAAAGGTAAAGAGCCATACCTCTCAGAAGAAACGGGCAGAGCGGGGTGCTGCTGCCACGCCTTCCTGCTGACGCCAACTGCGGGTGTGTCGCTACGCTCCTCACTGTCGCTCCTCACTGTCGTCGCTCTGCTCAGCTGAGATTTAGCCTTTGCCCAGCCAAGCTCTGCCTCCTGCCTGGGGCCCTGAGTGGCAGCTCCAGGCAGCCAGTCCCGGTGATCCTCCCATCAGCACCTTCATCTGTCCTGATTCTGCTCCACTCAGCAGCCTCCAGCCCTGTTCTGGAGGTTTAATTGGGCTTGAAGGGAGGGGCTTGATCCCCACACTCACCTGCCATTAAAGAGAGAGCCAGTGCCGCTATTACTCATAATAAAGAGAAAGCCTTGTAGTAAATAAAGGCTGACACAGCATATCTCAAAAAAACCCAAACCACAGAAACTCTACAGGGCTACCTGTCCCACACCATGGCGTGGCATTGCATTATTCCCCCTCAACAGCCACAGTGCCATCTTTCGGCATACACGCCTCCCAGGCAATGAGAGCGCCCTGCCTTCTGTCTAATTAATTATTTAATTGCCACGGTTAAGGCAGAGTAACATTGGTATCCAAATTAAGAGAGTACTAAGCACATTGAAATGCAGCTTTGCTCCAGAAAACCTGCCCCTTTAGGGTGAAAAGATTAGACAGAAACCGATACGATCTGCACCACCCCCCGCCCCAATCCACTTTGCTCCCCCTTGACCTCAGGTTCCCTAGATTCACTCTTGCTCATATTCTGCCTGACAGGTTACCCCAATCTCAGACAGAATGGGCCCAGTTACTAGAATCTCAGCAGAAGTATCATGACTCAGAGCTACAAAAATGGCGCGAGATCATCAAATCCTCGGTGATGCTTCTAGACCAGGTGAGACCGCACGGCCAGTTAGCGCGGTGACTAGAGGGTCACCGTGTCCTCCCAGCCACCCACTCGCAACCCTTCAGCCGTACCTGGTTCCACTGTAGTCCATCAGGTGTGTCACCTCCGCTACCCTCTCCCCTTAGATCCGTCTTCTGATGTAGCGGTGGGCAGCAGGTCCCGCGGGCTCTTTGCAGGTTACTGCAGCTTCTCTCTCACTTCGGAGGGGTCCACGCATGTCAAGGAGAGAATTCTACAGGGCCAGAAACCTTATATTAGCACATTCTATTTCTAGTCTCTGGCATCCCGGTTTGGAAAGCAAACTTGTTTACCTCAGCCCTGGATTCATATGCAGCTTGCGTGGATGAAGGGGACGCGCTCTGCAAGGGCCCTTAAGAGCACAAAGCTGCGGGTTGTGGTATCTGCTGCTTAAAGAGCTGGTTGTACACTGGGCTGCTTAGAAGAGAGTTCATAAATGAGAGCGGCTCTCCCCCAGGGAGAGCGTTGCTCACCCCGTACCTCATTCTGCTCGCCCCTTCTCCGTTGTCTTGGAGAACGGTCTCTCATGGGCACCCATCTTCTCAGTCCCCCTTTGTACATCCCAGCCCTGACACGCCACTCCCCAAACCCAGATGATTACGGTATCAATACTTTACACGGAAGAAGGAGGCACCAACGGGGAAGGAAATCCCAAAGCGCTCTCACCTCTAGGGTAGCATCACAGCGGAGAAATTTCTTGTCTTGCAGATGAAGGATTCACTAATAAATCTTCAGAATGGCATCGGGTCCCGGGACTTCGGGTCAGATCCAGAGGAGAAACGGAAACGTTTCCACTAACAGGCAGGAATGCAGGAGGCCAGAGGACGGTGTGCAATATGTGTAAATAGGATATATAAATATATATATAAATATATATATATACAGAATATAAATATATATAT
>VZTV01089224.1:22077-37765 GCA_013400875.1 Anhinga rufa | reverse complement strand
TATATATATTATATACAGATTTTAAGAGAAAAAAAGCCTACGTATCGAGAGGAAGGATTGACCTCCAACACTGGCTGAAATGGAGCGTCTCGGTGGTAGCGTGGTGTGTGCATGCGTGGGAGGGCTGTGCTCTCCCGGCACTGAGGTGCGCTTAGGGGGGGCGCCTAAGTGTGCTCCCCGGGCCCTTGCACCACTCTTCTGTAATATTCCTGGCTGTTTGTTTGTCTGTATGTCTGTTTTGTTTTTGTTGTTTCAAAGGGAAGCATCAGAGTGAGTGTCGTCCCCCCCCACCCCTCCCTGCACATGAAGGCCCTTCATTGACCGTATTTATCTATACATATAAAGGGAACACTGTCAACTGTCTTACCTTGCTGGCTTCAGGGCAGAGAGGTTTTGGCAATCACCGTCCATCCCTTCCAAAACTATTCCGCATTTGGAGAGGAGGCCTCTGGAAGAATTGCTGTAGGGCTGGAGAGAGCCGGTCTCGCTGGCAATCACCTTCTGTACTTCTTGGAGCAGAGATACAATTTGCTGTCATGCCGGCCGGCCTGGTTCAGGGAGCAAAGCACAGAATGTAAATGAGCCGAAATGCTTTCTCCAAACACTACTTTGCTGCCTCCTGCTATTGATACTGCGTTAATAGCCAAGGAGATGGTGGGGAGGATCTGCCTACAAGGTGCGTGGATGGAGGAGAGCTACGCCACAGAAAGCGCGCTTCCATCCCCTTTGACAGTGTCCCCTTTACGTTTCCTGTAGTTCTCTGCTTTCTGTGTGCTTGGGCCCCTGCCATTAAGCCATTCCTGTGCTGAAGATCTACATCGGTGCTGAAAGGGCTACTACCTGTGCGGCTTCCCATGATAGGGGGAGTACCCCAGCTTAAAAAGAAAACCAAAATTACTATTTATTTGCAACCGCTCCTGCTACCCCCCTGCTCAGCAGATTTCCCTCCTGCCCCTGGGCTGCAAGACCATTTTGCTCGTACCACCCAGCTCTTACCTTGTCTTTGAAACTCTGCGGGAAAACGTTAGGGAGAAAAAGAACAACTTCCTTTCCCTTGCTGGGATATTGACATGACTGCGTTTCTATAGCAATGAGGCCTCCGCAAGTCCAGGAGAGGTTAGGAAGGGTCACAGGGACCAAAAAAGAAAAGGAAAAAGGGACCGTCAGTGGGTGGCAGGAGAGATCTGGAGGGATGTCTACAGTGTGAGGCAGCTGACTGGTATCCCTCATAAGCTGGCTAGCAAAGTGCTTGCTCTGTAAGCAAGTCAGGTGGTAGAGCTGCATTAAAAAGAAAATACGCGTTTTTTACGTATTCTGGGGATAATTGCAGGCTCCCGTTAGCAGTCAAATGAGGAAGAGGGGCAGCAGAGGCTGCGCTGTGCGGCATACCAAATGCCACTGTGACTGGTTGGGATGCAGGGTGCTTGTTTGAATGTTTAATAAATGCTTTCTCGTCTTACCCAGCCAGGTAGATTAGGTGACACGTGAGGCCCTCAGTCTCCACCTTGTTCAACACCAGGATTTTTCCACCTTCTGAATGCAGGAGGGAGTCAGCTGCGTATTCCCCTTACGCAAACGGCGCAGTTCTAGCTTGTCCGTTGTCTCTAGCTCCGACAGGTGCTGAAAGAGCAGGGGACGTAAGGGTGAGTAACTCGCCTTCGTATCTCTGTACCAGAAACTCCCATCTGCGCAGCTGGGTGACAAAGTAGAGCCTAAGGAAAACCCTTGCAAGCCTCCGCTCGTGCATTCCAGTTAGGGAAAGGTAATGTACGGAGAAGTAACCTGCTGCTTTCTCCCAACCTGCCTACAATTTCCATGACCAAGTGCTAAACACGTCCCACAGAAAAAGAGTCGCAGTTGAAGGAAGGTGACATTTAAGAGTGTGAAAGCAAGGTACAATTGGGAAAAATGTGCCTCAGCAACTACAGAGTAATGTGTATTTATGATTATTTATTTAATTTAATGCTGCTGACTACTGTACTGCTCCCTGCTTTGTCCCAGGGAGGCTGCTGAAATGGCTACTGTACAATGAAACTGAGGTGCTGGTGCCTGGGAAGGGCATTCTGCGGCTCATCTTGGGGCAGGAGGGCTCCACCTCCCCGCTGTGACTTGCCACACTGGCCAAGAGTCCCGTTTCCCCATTAGTCACTCCCACAATTACTAAGCACAGAAACATCCCCTGCTGCCCGTCTTCCCCCTTTTTCCAATTTAATTCCAAGCACCAAGCAAAGAAGACAGAGAGGAAGCCCTGTGCTTGCCACCTTGCCCATGCCAGAAAGGACGACCACATCCTGAGAGAGAAGCTGGGGATCTGGGGGTCTCTGCCACCTGGCCAGGAGGGTTTTGCACATAGACAGATGTAACCCATCAAGAGGCAGAGAAACACGCCTGTCTGAGAGGGCTGAAAATAAACGCTAGTGATCAGAGTTGGTTTCTTACCAATTTTACGTTCTCTTGCTCGTTATGGAGGCAAGAAATCCCTTCACTGATCTGTGCATCCTTCTTCCTCTGCAGCATTCTTCGAGATTGCTGTCACGTTAGGTTCGGGATGTTCCCGCTGACACGGCTTCCTCGGGCTTGGCCCTAGAGACAGAATTGCACAAGCTCTGCTTAACGCGAGGCCGCGCAGAGGCAGCTATAACAACCTCAAGCACTAATATTCATTCTGCCCGCACATTACTTTATCCCGACACACAGCTACATTAAATCCTTCGCTAAAGAGCATAAGGGTGGTGGTCACCAAACAGAACCTTGTCCATGCAGTGCCCTTCCAACTGAAGAAGGCTTCTCTTTGAAGCCGTAGGTTTCTTTTTCTGAAATTCCTAGTTATTTATTTTTTTTTTTTGCCACTTGGCAGCAAGCCTGGCTTAGAGTTGGATAGGATGAATGATCTTTATTGCCTCTTAATTTATCACAGTAGTAATACAGAAAAAAGCACGGTCTTTTTCTTAAGGCAAACCCCACAATGGCACTAAAAGTGAGGGCTTAAACAAAACCTCAGCACGTTTGCACCTAGATGCCTTCCTCTAGAGAGCTACGATAGGAATCACGTGCCGATGCAGTCAATTCCCAATCGACAGATTAATTCTTCCTGCAGCCATAGACAATTTTGGACCTGTCAGTTTTTGATCATGTTTCCCAGAGAAATAAGCAACTCTTTCTAGGAGCAAGGCTGAGCAACATGAATAATGTTAGGTGGGGAGGTGCTTCTGCCTTCCCTAAGCGGTCACAGCCAAGTCGTAGCTTGGCTTCCAGCGTCAGCGTTTCGCTTCTTTACTTGTTTGCCTTGCTTACCTGTGTCAGAAATCCCACGACCATGGTCGTTTTCTTTACAGCACCTCGCAGACGCGTTTCCCTGCCGCGTCCTCCCTCTGACCCTTCTGCCACTGGTAGTCGGCCAGGTGAGCGCAGCTGGGTTTTGATTTGCAGAGTCTGAGCAACTACAAAAGAGAGATACTTTTATTATTATTATTTTTTAAAAAGCATTTCTCCAGCCAAACGTGCAAACTAATGCCAATGGCTAAAAGTCTAATTCTTGCCAAGTAAGATGCTACGTACTGGGAGGAGGGATCTGATTTGCCAGTTTGTGTATCTCACCTATTCCTACGGGAGGAGATATACTCATTAATCCTAGCTTGATACGATCTTGCTTCTGATGAATACAGCCTTCTATGCTTACCTTAAAAGAGGTGTTTGGGTTATGGCATCTGGGACGAGCTCAAAGTGACCTTGAGACCTGGATAACTGCTATGTAAACATGCATCTGTAAAGTAGATACCAAATGTATCTAGTGCAGCACCTGCGCATAAAGTCTACAGGGGACCAAGAGACACAGGTTATTTCAGGTGGTAAGATCAGAAGCATGTGCCTAAGACAGGGGCATCGCTGGGTCTGCACATTCCACTTAAAAGAGAGAAAGGTACCTGCAGTGGTAAGAATAGGAGCTTAGCTATGAATTAACTGAACCACCGCGTTTTTGGGCTGCTCAGCAATTAACCATTAGATAATCCAAGGCACACTTCAGTCAGAAAACTTTGATATTAATTGATACTAACTGCTGCTACCTTTTGCACAAATCCTTCCTGGCTCCCTTAAGTCCTTTGGGAGCAGAGAAAGAAGTCACACAACTGTGATCTCCCCTAACAGATCTCAGTTGACATAGAGCATGCATTTACACACAGCTTATAGACTGCCATACCAGTCTGGGGCAGCAGTCTGCCATTTGACTACCTGACCCCCACTTGTCTGCTTTAGATCTAATAAAGGGAAACCTAAGAGCTATGCAGCACGCCTTTATTATAAATATGACCCTCTATTGAAAGAGGCAAGGTTTCAAGGCACGATATTTTGCTGGATTTAAAGCCCTGGCACAAAACCGGCTCTGAAATAACGATGCCTGCATTGCCACAGCCCCTCTCAGAAAGCTTGGCGTGATTAATCTGTGTTCTTATCAGATACTGTTAGTTTCAGATGCTCACCTGGGTGTAGATGGCAACAGACTTTTTAGCCTACTTGTCTCCTCAGCACTAAACCACATAGCCTACATATATGCTATTTCCTACCTTTTTACAGGAAGGTAGAAATTTGTTTTCCACCTGGCAGAAGTGCCAATGAGAAGGGTCTGCAGACACGCAGGTTTTGGTGAATACAGTACTTGCGTGTCACGCGGCCTTAATCCCTCTCCCTTTCCTGGTAGCTTTGCCTTCTCCGATGTGTATTTCCATCACCGATGTTTCAGTTATCCTGAGGCACCTAATAGAGGAGACAGACAAAGAGGGCAGCCTGCAGCTTTCACACCATCCAGTGCTAGGACAGAGTGGTGGAGATTGTCTCCAACCCTAAAAAGACCAACGCTGCTCGTGGAGAATGAGCTGCAAAATAGAGGCAGACGTTTTGGGGGAGTGAATTGCTCCTGGCTACTTAGATGGGTCTTTCCATCCTACTAGGAGTGGGAAAACATTTGGGACTCCTCTTTCTCTCGGATTCATTTACGTGAGCACAGTTAGCGTAAAGCCAGCATGCGAGTTAATGCCTACGAAAAGAGCAATCTGTGAAGGTTAGCAGCCAGGCGTACATGGTCTCTAGCCTAGCGCAGCGATGCAAGACGAGTCTCTGTCCACAGTGGGCTCAGTCATAGCGCGGGGCAAACGCGTTCAGTACTCTGCCCTCAGCGCGGAGATGCTACGCTCCCGAGAGGACTTCCCCGCAGGATGTCCTTACAGCGTTTCCGTGACGTGTGCTGAACTAGCCCTTTCAACCAGGTGGTGCTCTGTCGGTCAGCGCCTGCTTTTCCCAGCCAGGGCAGAAGCGAGCCACTTCCTACCTTAGAGGTGGGACTTTCTGGTTCCACAGTACACAGAAAAGCACAGTCAGTAACAAACACTTCAAAGCAACAGTGCCTGGCCCAGGGGAGGCAATTCTGTCACGTTTGTCAAGGCGGCTGCTGCTGCCCCACAGCTCTCGACAGACCAGTGATTTCTGCGCTACCTGCTGTATTCCAAGGAGATCTTTTACGACAGGGTCTCTGCCAGGCTTGCTGCCCCTGGCAGGCTTCATGGCGCAGTCACGCGGGCTCTGGCTTAGTCTTTTCAGGCAGTCTCGGCACTAGTTAAAACATCTGGCAGGGGCTCGCTTAAAAACAGGACTCGAAACAGAGACTCTCAAACCAAAGCATCTGAGGTAAGTGGCTCACAGAACATTTGTGTCAGTGTAGTTTCCGAGACGCGACTGTGCTGACTTTCTGGCCCATTCCCCCGCCTGGCATGCTCTGATCTCTCCGCTTCGCAGGCTCTACAGCACGAGTCTCTCTGTGCCATAATACCTTTCTTTTTCTAGATGTGCACACTGGCCAAACAATCTCTTCCTGTCTTGATCAACTGCTGATTGAGATTATTTCCCGAACTAGCCAGACAGCATGGGCTTAACTCTTAGCATGGATGCGTGGCGTGCCATGCCGCGCCCTCCTCTCCCACATGTTTTGCAGTGCTTGCTATTGCTTTTCCCTCTCCCCTCACACCTTTGCTGCCGGACAATCATTCCCCGTGTCATAGATGGACTGACCTGGTGCTGTCCCTGCTTGCCTTTCCTTGCTGCAGTCTGTATGCTCTTTAAGTGAATGTGTTTTATTTTTTTCAGTAGATTAAAAGGACTTCCTTCTGCTGAAGGAATTATATTTGCACATGGCTCAGGGAGGTACCTCCTCTGGCCGTTTCTGTTACCTCACTCATTTAGGCCAATTCCATTGCTAACGTTAAATGGCCACCTTCCCCAGCCCAAACTCCGAGAATAGTTAGGGAATAAAAACCAATGTGCAGCTCAGGTTCTAGAGCCATTTGGTCGTGTCTCAGTTTCGGCCCAACCTGCCCCAGCGGCGTTAGGATTTGGGAGAGCGGCTGTTAGAAAACGGCAACTTTATCCAGCAAAGAGGTGGAGCCTGTGCCACACGCGTGTCGTTCCCCGTCTTCGCAAGCCCACCTCCCTTGTGACAGCACTCAACAGAGCAGATATGGAAGCGCTAACCTGGCTCTTGGCCCGACGAGGTCAGGAGGGAGGGAGGAGCAGCAGAACCGATGCAGCATTACAACCGCCCCGGACTGGCATCGTGTGGCTGTGGCACCTCTGCGACGTTACCATTCTCACGGCAGTTCGTCTCCCGTCACGCGCTCCAGGGCTGGATAAAGCTGCTAAAAACCCGGAGCGTGTTCTCCCCACCTGAGGCCCTGGATCCTGCAACCCCAACTGCCGTGCGTAACTGCAAAGTAACAGCAAGGAACGGGAGCGGGTCGTACAATCACACCCGTGGGCGTGCGCTTCCCTCCTGGATTTCACCACCAGAGCCCGGGAAGCGGGGGGCTGTTGGCCAAGGCCGATGCGCCTGTAGCGCTAACGCGAACTCGAGGGTGGGGTGGGGGAGGAACCGTGGTTTTGTTTTAGGAGTTGTCTAACTGTCATAAACTTTGCGCTGTGCGCAAAATGCAGTAAAACGATAATGAAACTTACCTGCTAGAACCTAGGAATTGTAAAGGCTACGCAGCCAAACTTAATGTAAAGTAGCTAGTACAATGGAAGTACAGTATAAATTAAAAAAACAAATCTATCAAACAAACAGCGCGACTCGTGAGTGCTTTGTTCTTTTTATTATCCTGCCTATTCTAGTGTCTCTTCTGTCATTTCCAAATACAGCGAGAGTCTTTTCAGAGACCGACCGGGACCATCTCTTCCAGGACACAACCTGCCTTTAACACCACCCTTGAAAAATCCCTGCCTTTTTTTTTTTCTTTCGTTCCTGTGAGAATCTTGAGCAAAATTTACACACCATTTTCTCCTGCCTAGAACAACACAGGGCAATAGTCATACCTGTCTGCAGGAACTGGAAAAGTGAAAGATTTGTCCAAAAAAGCATCTAAAGAAGATGCATGTAAGATACCGGAAGGTGCAGGACTAGAGGACGGCCCTTCTTTACCACCTGAGGTAGCTCTCAAGAAGTTCTCAGTTCACTCCTTTTTTGACTTAACATTGGGACACCAGGGGGTTGTCAATGCTTCACGGGGACTGAGGAGCAGAGTTGAAGTGGGAGAGAGGTTACGTGACCTTACCTAAAAACCACTGTGGGTGTCAATGCCGTGGTCGGTGACGGACACTCTGGAGTTAGAATCTAGTCCCTCCTCTGTTGCTGCGGGTTTAGAGTTAGGATTATGCCCACAATTGCCCTGAGGCCAGGCAAGTTGGCCTCGGGAAAATGAAAACGTCCAGCTGAATTAGGAGAGGAGCTGCATTTTTCCCCTTTTGGATATTAGGTTTTTAACCAACCGGTGCCCAGACTACAAGCGTGCTTCATCTGGAAAATGCACTCAGGTTGCCAGACTCTGCTCTGGGCTTGAGAGCGATCCTCCTGTGAAGCAGTAGTTTAGTGAAGTTGACACCCACTCTAAAAAAAGGAATTTTGAACAACTGCCAGTTAGAAATCTGGCCTGGGCCTGACGGACAAATGGAGTAATTTCTGTGATTTTTAGCAACACATAAAAAGCAGCAGAACAAAGCGGAGGAAATTCCACAGGTGGGAAGCATGCCTTGATTCACAAGCACTTTGTAACTATTTAGAAGCGGTCAGTGTAGCGAAATTTGTCACCTCTCACAAGCAGCATATGCTCCATTGCAGCAGGGATATAACAGCATCTGCTATAAGAAAAAAGCCAAACCTTCCCCAGTTTTTTCTTAAGGTACAGTTCCACCCTGGCCAATGCGTCTGCCGCCTTTTCCTCCTTGTAGTCCTAGTTGTTGAGCTCGACTGATCAACATTTGAGGCCAGAAAACAAATTTTACCCCGCTTAATCCACTACAGTTGAAAAGGTAAGTTTGCGTAGGAACCATTGACCTTACAGCATGATTCCTGTGCAGCAGTGGATCGTTTATGATGAATGCTGACTGTTCAAATTACAGTTAACTAGGAAAAAACCAAGCGTTTTCCATCTATCCCTCCAGGTGGTGCTACACTATAGCATGAGAGGACTGATACCAGAGTTGCAAAAAGTACTACCATTTTACAAAGCTGTCCGTCCTTTTCCTGTGAGGGCTGTGCATCCTATTTACTTTGCTTGCCTGCTTGCGTCAGGCTGGCTGCCTTTCACGGGTTTCCCCAGGAACAGGTGAACTGCATACCTTGTCCTACTGGCTTGCCTGTTGTTGCAGAACATGGCTCCGCAGGTTATTCCTATCACTGTGTCTCTGCATATTTGAGGAGTAAACCTGCTACGCAAGGCAAATGGAAGGAACTAAGAATTTTGACACTTGCTAAATGAAAGGAGGGGGTACAGGGGATTCTTATACTTACGTCATACTGCCTCCCAAAGTAGGAGTGCTTCAGGATCTATGTCCTCAGTTCCCTCCTTCAGAAGCAAGTGTGAACATGGCTCAGGGACTCATCCTTCCTATTACACATTTTCAAAAATTCTAATGCATCGTAGTCCTCATCCTACTCTGCCTCTGCACGGGCAGCCCAAAGTCCAGAGCAACTTACCGAGCAGCAACTAATTAAATAAATTCTTTCTGTTTAACACCGCTCGAGCGATAACATACAGTAGAACGTCACCCTAAGATGACTTCGTTCCCCGTCCTGCAGGTCAGAGTAACTTGACATACATACCCTTTACATCTGCAATGGAGATCTAGCATATTTAGCAAATAAAGGTGGTGGTCACAGAAGCTAAGAAATTACACCTAACGTTTACAAAGCTATTAACGCGATGATGGGACTGAAACTTGGGAAGGAGCCATGCTGGCCACACCCCTGTGCCTTTTGCTCAGCATGCTTCAAAAGAAGAGTCCTTTGGCAAATGGGCTGGCAGCTCAGAATGGAGTCATGAGGCCAAAGTCAAGGCTGTACAGAGTCCAAGGCAAACAGAAGAGAATTTACACTTCCCCGTATTTCCTCCCGATGGTGCAGAGCTCCCACTCAAACCTGGCTGGCACGACGCAGTCCTTGTGTCTTCAGAGCCCCTGCAATTGAGAGAATTCCTCTTGGAGCACCAATCATTTGACTTTACTGAAGCGAGGCTCGTGATATAATTAGCATGATAACGGACAGGACGTGAACAAGACTGTAAAAGACCAAGATTTTGGACTTTTGCACACAAAGTCCTTCCTGGAAGATGCTTCCTTTGGAGGTAGTGCCCTTATATTCCTCCTGAGCACAGCTCCCCATCTGCAGGGGACAGTGACTATTCCCATCTCCACAGGAAGGGGCAAAGGAAGAGTAATTACACCACGGCCTGAGAGCGAACACGTGTGTTAGTTAGGGGTTTAAAGTAATATTAGTACACCCACCATCTACAGTTACCTATTGTTGCTGGGGAAGCTCCAGAGGAGGAGCACGGCCAGACTCCAGGAGCCCCCCATCCACCTCTTCTCAGCCCCACACGCGCCTAGCCCGCTGTAGTAAGGCTGAAGGCTTGACAGACGCGAGCAGCGATTGGCGGTTCCCTCATTGCCTACCTTGGTGGCATTCATTCCATTGACTCCTCTCTGCTATTCCTCCACAGGCACGGCACAGTTTTCCTTATTTTCTGATGGAATCGCAAGATAGTCTGTCCTGTAGTTGGAGGGAAGGAGGAAAGCATAACCTCGAGTGCTGCAGTGCAAACACCAGTTTGGGTCCTTTCACCCTTACAGAGATACTGAATGCCTACAAGTACCTCTAAGGTAACAGGTGTCACCTGTAGAAGATTCTCGCAGTGGGAAACTCCTCGGCATAGTCAGGAGCAGACGCCGAGTCTTCCCTACTGTAAAATCCTACGCATACAGCCTTCCTACCGCGTACAAAGAGCACCCTTATCCAAGCCAAGTATGTAGAAAGATGGGAATGGACCAATATAAAAACTGGAACATCTCTGCTGTGTCAACTGCGTCTGCGAGTCAGATCTCTGAAAGCAGGCCTTCCTGGAGAGCGTCTCTGCGCGGTTCAAACCGGGCCACTTTGGAACACCGTGCACCGTGGCCACCCTCCCTACCTGGTGCACTGTGCAAGCGCAGGGTCTCTTTTGGCACTCCTAAACATTGCAATGATTCCAGACACAGCAAACATCAGCTAGAAATGCGCAATAGCAAAGTTCAGTCTTCTTGCAGTCTGATCTGGACCGAGACATCTGAAGAACCCTCGCAGAACAGCTCGCATCTGGAGAGATTTCACACTTACGCATTTTCCTGGGCAGCCTCCTCTGCCTTAGAGACTTTCCTGTAGCAATAGACCATTTCTATCAGTAGCCACAAGGTGAGGAAGACCAGCAGAATATACATCATAATTTCAGAGATGACCGAGGTGAAGTCTTCTCCAGCTGTTAAGAAAATGAAATAATCTGTGATCAGTTACGCGCAGCTCAGCAGCTCCACCCTCGTGCCATCCTTCCTAACCCACCTTGCCAGAGATACCTTGGGTGCCGCTACACTGTGAGGGGGCAAAAAGACAGGGAACAGGCAAGGCTGCCAACAGGATATGCCAGCAGCCATCCCACTGCCTGCTTCCAGCGGAATCACACATGCACGGACTTGCACGTGTCTTGCGTTCTCCGCCACCCACACATCCATACAGATGGCTCACCGTCAGCCTCTCTCATCTTCACACTCTGTTTCCTTTGTGCATCCTACTCGCTGGTGTTACTTGACTGTATTGTGCCCCCAGTGATTCGAAAGAGATCAAAACACAGAGATGCTTGCGGGGAAGAAGGGAAGGGAAGACACAGCAGAGAAAGATGAAGCCTAAAGGCTCTTGTCCCTCTCTGAAGAGAGCAGCAGAGTTCCCACGGATTTCTAACGAGCCAGGATTTCAGCACGGAACTGAGCAAAACCAAGAGGATCAGGAAGGCTCAGGAGCGCTGCGAAAGGAAGGAGGGACTGGGAGAGGGTGGAAGTAACAGACTGATATCAAAATGGAGAATGAGTCGTTCCAGGAGGGAGGGGGTGGAAGCGAGGAAGCAGAAGCTGCGGGAACCCTGGCAAAGGCTGTGCTGTAGCATCCTAGAGCCGCCAGGGGAAAAGCGAGGGTTCCGAGCGGAGAAACTGGAAACCTCTGCTCGCTTCTTGTGCCTGCCCAGCTGTTGCACCAGCCTGCCAAGCTCATTATACCTTCCCACATTCACACACAACCACTCCGAGCCTAGAAAGAGGCTGCAGCCAGCAAAAAAAAATGCAGGTCTTTCCTCCTGAGCCCTGCGTAGTGTTTGTTGCTGGCAAAGACAGAGGCACAGTTATCTGGCAGCTCAGTCTCCCCCCTCCCGCAATGTAGTGACAAACTACATCCCTGGATGACAGCCCCCGCGGCGAGTTAAGGCACAGCACGCTTTCTGCCAATCCTTCATACCCTCCTCCACCACGGTGAGGTGGATCAATCTGGAGCTTGTGAAGAGAGGTCGGTGAATCTCGAACTCGAACTCCCGGGTGATGTTACAGGTGTAGATACCCGAATCGTTCAAGGTCACATTTAACACGGTGATGGACACATCCTGCATGTCTTTACTCCCGTTCCACTGTAACCGACCGCTGAAGCGGCTTGGAAATTCATGGTTTGCTTTCCTGTACTCGTAGATCTGTGAGGAAATGTAATCGGGTATTCTGATTAATCACTGACTCGTACCTCAGACAACAACACAGCAGATGCAAGGAAGGACATCATCCTCTAGCTACACACACGTTACGCTCCGGGCTATGGCTTCCCCTAGTAACAGCAGCTATTCGTATTCTATCTTCCTTTACCTCAAAATCTCAGATTCCTTTACAAAAGACAGAAAATTGCATTATCTCCATTACAGAGGCAGAAAAAACTAAAGCACAGAAGAACAGAGACACGTGAACAACGACACAGAAGATCAGCAGTGGAACTAAAAACTAGGATCCTGCAGTCTTCGTGCCTAGCTTCTCCGTCACTGCACGTAAAATCATCTTAGGAAGGAACCACGGAATAAATACAGCAAAGACAAACAGTCATTTTCGGTAAGCCCTGGGACATTCAGCTGGAATGGAAGTGTTGCGGGATAAATAGGAGAGCATGAAAACGGTACATCAGAAGAACAGAGCTTGGGTGGCTTTCGCAGGCCTAATCTCTTGCTAGTTTTTGGCTGACCACAGTCCCCGTCATTAAACTGCCCGCCCCAGCTCACATCTATGAGCGTTCTTTGGGCTGCCGCTGGCAAATGTATCACCCGGGTCACTGAAAGTGAATTCCCATCTCGTTCCTTAGCACGGTCCCTTTAGTTCTGAGACAGCAGGAGGGTATCTGCCATCCTGCCTGGCCCCGCTCAATCGCGATGAAATGCAACCACTGATCTAATGCTTCGTACTCAGATAAAATAGCTAGAAACGCGTGCCCTCAGCCTTTATCTTATTCTCTGTTCTGCCAGTCTTTCTTGAATTCCAGTTGCCCCTCGGCTGTACAATTCCCATTTTGGTTCACTCTGGAAACGAGTTTTACCTTTTCCTGACAGGGATCCAAACCAACTCACAGACATCCTCCCACAGTCAGGATGCCACCGCTTTCTCTGAGGCAAAAAGAAGTAAATCCTGTCCTGCAGATTTATCGGAGCCCAATTTAACCTCCAAAGAACAGCTTTGGGATTCAGAAGCGTCCTAAGAAAGGACACTTGGCCAAGGGTACCAGGTGTCACTCCATACTTCTGTTTCCCTTCTTGATTTCCTTACATGCTAGACTTTCCGTATTCAAGGAACAGAACTGGAAATTCACATTCATGTGTGCACCACCCCAAATGTTTGAACTCAACAATAGATTCCAGCTTTTCCTGCCACGAGTTCATGCTGTGCCCAAGCGTGGAAATCGGCTAAGCGAGGAAAAGACACTAGTTACTGCTCAAAATTGATGCTGTGGAACCTCTGGGTGAAAATGCTACAGAAACTGTGAAGATCCGCAGCTTAGAGCTGAATTCCAGGCTCGTCTCTCCTCTGTGATACGAGAGCAGCCTGCTGGGCATTTCCATAGGCTTTGAATAAGAATGCAGCAGACAGCTTTTGTTCACCTTTGGGTCTCTCTCCTTCCCTTATACAGCCTTCCTTGGGCGTCCTGCCGCAGGACACACTTACACTCTCACCTTTTGGCGTCTCCCACATGAGTTCACTGTGCTGTGTTTCACAGTAAGACCTATGAAAACAAGGGCTCAGCTACCAAACATACGTACAGGTTCATCTTTTCCACCCTCCGGCCTGTAGAACCATTCCACCACCGTGCTGGCTGTGACCTCCTCCCTCTTCATGCAGGAGATGCAGAGTAGCTTCATGTGTGTTCCTTGGACAGCCTCTGTCTCTGATGGAACTTCAACACATACTGCAGAACAAAAACCAGCTGGGGAGAAGGAGCAGCAGAGAAGAAGCGAGACAGAGAAGCGTAAGACAGAATTAGGGAAACATCAGCTATCCCCATCCCGGCATTTACGATCACATCATCCCCAGTGAAAAACCACTTGATTCCTTACTAGCACCCTCTGACAACAGGCAAGTCTCAAATGTCAAATTTTACCAAGCTTCCTTCTCCGAGATATCAATAATTCATAATAATTAACAGAGGGTGATCACTCCATGCAGATTCACCTCTCCGGCATCTGCTTTGCCACAACTTTAATTTCTCCCATCGTAATTAATGCACTTTAGAGGCATTGTTCGTTCTCCCCCATGCATGCTGAGCATGCTCCTGTTACAGTAGCAGTTACAGTCTGGTGTGAGAGAAGCCCAGCATTCAAGCAGGGAGGAACAGCTCGCTCTCTGTGCTAAGTTAAAAGGTCTGGATGTTTTCATCTGGAAACGTGTTCAAAATAAACTGGGAGGATTCACCACCCTTCCCATTTCCAGGTTTCATAAGCAGTACTGGGAACCGAGGGGCTTGGACTCGAGTAAATTTGGCAGCGGGAGGACTTATTGATTTTTCATGCATTCCTGCTCCAAAACGCTCCCAATCAGATCTGTGCTAACACTGGCAACTATAAAACACTGCTCTCCCAAACAGGACAAAAATCATTGTCTGGGAAGCCATGTACTTGATAAGAAAAGGAATGCTTCGGCACGACATCTCAGACTAAATCCCGGCTGACATTCGTCCCCTGGGCTAAACAATACTGGGTTCTGTCTGTCCAAACCTGTCTCCAAAGCCTGGAGTTCAGCTCGCTGAAGATGCTGACTTTGCTGGCTGCTCCCTCCTCCCCAGCCTCTGAGAAACCATTAACCCACTCTTTAGAGCGGTGTATTTTCCCGAGACCTATCCTAGGAACAGCCACATTCCAATTCTCCCGTACTACCAGCTCCACGGGAAGCACCAGCTTCCTGGGAGAAATAAGAAGCTGCTGGATCGTGCTTTACTCCGGTTAAATTAGATACGTACACACAGATATGCACCCACACAGAGAGCTGTAGGTATACGTGCACATGAAATGTAGCTGTACGAGCAAAACTGACCAACCTTTTCTTGGTTGCAGAAGGAAAACTGTAATCAAAATAAAAGATTTTACTAAGGTTTATATAGACTGCATGGAAAACTAGCACTGACATGCACTGCTGAACGGTTTGCACATCCTCCCCGAGGCAGCTAAATGTTAAATTACATTGCAAATTTCAAAGCAACAGTGAACGGGAACCGGTAGAGAACTTGCACGCGTATTAAAGCACACGCTTTGTGCCCTGAGCCTGCTTAGCAGTAACGTGTTTTCTCTGCTCGTATTAACTCCATTACATTCGTACTAACTCTGCATGAATGTTGTTTCCTTCCCCTCTTCTAAACAAAAAAGCCACTTCGAAGGCTGGTCTTCATGACAGCGCTAAGCGAACCTTGCTAGGAAAAGCAGTGCTTTAAAGCAGCATCCTACAAAGACACGAGCACCGGGTTTGGTGGAGAACCTGGCTGAAGGAAATGGAAGCACCTACCCCAGACCACCAGCACGACCGAAGACGCGCAGACCAGCCTTGGCAGTGCAGCCATTGTTCCGAGCCAGGAGCGAATCTCAACCGGGCAGAGGCTCTTCTCGGCAGGCGCTGCTTCTCCCCTCCTCGCCGCGGACCCAGCGCAACAGGATGCTTCGGGGCTGCCGGCGGCTGAGCGCCCGGCGGTTCGGAAGTGCCGGCAGAGGAGCGGGGGAGCCGCGGGGGGAGCGGGGGAGCCGCGCCGGGCCGGGCCGGGCTGGGCTGGGCTGGGCTGGGCTCCCCC
>VZTV01089224.1:0-22027 GCA_013400875.1 Anhinga rufa | reverse complement strand
CCCCCGCGCTGCCCGAGCCTGGAGCGGGGCCGGCCCCGCACCCCAGCCGCGTCCCCAGCCCCTGCGGGGGCCACCCTCCTCCTCCTCCTCCTCCTCCCCTTCCCCGCTGCGGCCGCCTGGCTAGAGAGGGGGGTCGGCATCGCCCACCCGGCCTCGGAACAAACCCGAGTGGGGGAGAGGGACCCTCGCGGGGTCACAGAAAGGCCTCCGCCCCGACGGGGTTTAATACTAACACTTGCACAGCTCTGAAGGTCACAGCTGGAAATACTGGGAAATCCTCTCTCCTCATGTTCCAGCCTGCTTCCCAGGCGTTTAATGCCAGCAAGCAGGCTGGGCTTTCTCTCCTTGGACTGGGGCCACCGTGCCCTGAAGGGCTTCCTCCAACTTTGAAGGTCACAGTGGACAGAGAGGAAAAAAAATTAATAATGAAGTGCTTGTTAAATGCGCTCCCTCATTTTAAAGCATCTGCTCTGCTGCCTGCTCAATAAACAGCGCAATCAATTCAATTAAACCTGCCCAACCCCATCAGAGAACGACACGTGAGCAACCCGCAGGGCCAAAACTCCGAGCGGGACCCACCCAAACAGGGGCATCCGCAGCCACGGGAAAGCATCAGCGTCGCGCCCTCCCGCTGCACACGGGCTCTGGGCCGGGCACAACGCTGCCGGCGGTGGTCGCTACCGCAGCCCCGTGGCCTCCCGGCACCGCCTGGCACGGACACACACACGCAGCCTGGTCCTTACGCTGCTTAAGCAAAGCGGGCACCGAACAAAGGCAGCCAGCACTTTTCCTAGACATCATCTAATCGCGTTTGTATCAGCAAGCTGCATTCATCATCTGCCAATGGCCACGTACAGAGCAACTGCCTCCACGTCACCCTTTATAGCCTACTGTGACAACTTCAAGTAATTCCTAGCTAAGGACATCTTCCCGATTCCTTGTTCTGCTTCATTTTGCTGACTGGACAGGTTACTCAGCCCTGTTCCAACCCAAGCCCAGCTGTGACCCCTGAAACCTTTGCAGCCCTGAAATACCACAGCAGGGACTGACCAAAGCCGCGGCAGACCCTGCGTGCTGGCCATCAGGCTGCACTCGCTGCCCCCTCCGCTCCTACACTTTTTTGAGTTACTGTGCACTCCTACCAGCGAACTAATGCAAGAAAACACCTATTTAACGTACCCACGGTAGCCAGGTGTGACTATGGAGACCAACAGCTTGCGAGGCAGTGGCCTGCAGGTGCTAGCAACACACGTCCAATTCCCCCCTTAGAAGCCATCCATCGTGGACATCCAAATCATAAAATCTGACTTTTCTCCACAGGAAGACAAAACGGCAGCCACGATACCCAGAGGTGATGGAAGGACATAGCCTCCTTCTTTAAGCCGTTTGGTTTTCTTCCATTTCCCCTTGCTATATTCACAACAACTCAACAAAGGGGAAGGGCAGGCTAAGCCACAGGATTTCCTCCTAACTCTTCTGGAACAATCCAGCCTGTGCATGGCAGATGAGTGCTGACAGAGGGGTTTTTTATAGACACAGGAACTACTGGACAATGTCCCTGGCTATCTCATTTGACAACCACCTGTTTCATGAAGTACAGTGGAAATCACATCTGTTCTCAGGAAGCCAGGGGCACTGCCAGAAAACACAGAACGCGGATCAGCAGAGCCGTACGCTTTGTGCTACGGCTGCTCTAATTACATCTATTATGGTGAACCCTGCCAGGGAGGAGAGAGAGGGTCTGAGATGCTTAAGAGGAAGCAGCAGCTCTACAAGGCTGATTCGGTTAGCAGACACTGACTGACCCTTCGCCCTTTCTACCCCTTTCATAGCACAGCCCTGCCGTCAGGTGCCTTGGTGCTCCCCCAGGTAGAAACAGAAGCCTTTTCCTCCTCTAAACCCAGGCACTCCAGAACTCACCCACCAACCAATTGAAATTACAGTGACAAACAAACACCCTAAAAAAGTAATGAGTTGTCCCTCAGAATCGCTCCCATACAGCCCTCGAGCACTTCACGCTAGACCGGTGTTCTAGCTGCTGTGTAAAAACAGAACATTGGGCCCAGAAGCGAAGAAAGTCTCTGGTGAAACTGAGCTTGGATTCGGGTGGATCGTAGCACAAAAAAGCTACAGGCCAGGGAAGCAAACAGACATCACACCCTCTCCTCTCCCAGCTGGAGAAGTTTATTTTTCACTTTGGTTTTGTCTGTAGTACATGAAGCACTCTCTAAGGTGATTTGAAAGAAATGCTTGTAGTCAGCCCAGTTTATTAAACTGCCAAAATCCGTGTTGTTTTTTTTAAAAATACACACACACACACAGAGGAAAAACTCCTCTGGACTTATTCAGGGATACTGTGTTTTTTTAGAGTGGAAGGATAAGATGCTTTCATTCTTGCTATGATCTGGGCTTAGCTGGGAACCACTCCAATGTCTCCGTGTGCCTGTTTTGAACAGGCAACAAACACTGCCCAGCCCTCTTCAGGAAACCTCGCAAATACACGGGATGCCACATTGGAAACCTGCTTCGATTTTCAGCCCTGACGTGCTGCGAGAGAGATGGAGAGCACATATTTTTCAAACCCCATCCAGTGCAAGGATGCACAGCTGCTCCTTCTTGCCCTGACGCAGCCTGGATGCCTCCAGTGAACAGGCTGGGGGGCAGGCGTAACCCCGAGGGCGCAGGATGCTCAGCACCACAAAGCTCTCGGCCATTTTGGCACTCCTGGGGAAATGGTGAAGGGAACTGAACGTTGAGGGAGAGAAATCTTGAATGCTGCTAGAAGCAGCCCAACTTATCATGTGGGGGTTGCTATAGCAACCCACCCAGTTAATGCTTCACAGGAAAAAAAAAGTAAAAAGGAAAAAAAAGAAGAAAGGCTGGCACTTTTGCACAGGCACAACAAGACAAGGAGATAAAAATAATGTCAGCACCCTGCCCCCACCAATCCATCACCCTTGTGGTCCCTGAGCCGGGCTACAGGAGTGGGAACACAAAACCTGCGTGTCCGGCCTCCCTGTGACAGCCATCTTGGCAGCTTCCTCTGCCATCTGCAATCACATCAGCTCGCTTCAGTGCAAATGTCCTCTTCATTGTGCAGCTAAACATCAGCAAAGCTTCTTCCTTGCGCAGCCCCTCCTGACTGTCAGGAGCCAACACGTACCCACCACTGGAATCAACAGCCACCCCTGACCTCAAGGCTGTGCAACAACCAAATAAGAGCGGTGCAATCCCCTGATGCACAAGTGCTGTAAGGAAGAGCATGAAAAGGAACAGAGCACCCTTTACACTTGCTTACTGCTTCTCCTACACAGCAGCCTCTAGCCAGTATGAAACAAGTAACAGTTTGCATTTAGTAGCCATAGGCATCCTTCCCACGCACTTTAAAAACCATTCTACAGAAATCTATAGCAAGGGAAGACCTCTCTAGTTGCCTTTACAGGGTGCCTGGAGGGTTTTAAAGCTCATTCAGTTTTCTCTTTTTCTCACTCAAGTTTTAAAACACATTCTCCATGTACCTGCCAACGCCTGGATCCCCATCCTATACGCTACAGACAACTCCAGCTATAGGCTTCAGGCATCTGTAGACCTACGTTTCCAGCTAACGCACAGTTCCCAATGCTGGGGACTAGGTCCACAGCGTTCAGGTGCACCCAGCCCTAGTTGCATGCCCTTCTCACCCCCTCTTGTGTTTGAGAAGGTAGGTGTCTGTTAATGCTCTTAAGATGCAGGTACCCAGAGCGACTGTGCCATCTTACATGCTCTCTCTATACCTTCCTGCATTTGCGTTGCATCATTTTTGGCAAGATCTATTTCCCCATGCACATACGCCTTTGATTCCTGAAAGCCTTGCTCCACACTGAGCAACAGCTCCGTTTTCTGTCACATACATGCTGCAGAATCCCTTTCCACTATATACAGATTGTGCATGTTCTTGAGTTGCTACTGCTACCGGAGCTTGGCTTAGCTTGCTTCATGCCTGCAGAAGAGGCCAACTGATTTCCAAGGTCTCTGTTTTGGATTGGCAATATTCTGACCCTTTAATGCCAGCTGCTCTCCCTTCCTGCTTTCACTGAGGACCCACAAGGCACAGGCCCTTTGCCATCTTTCTCTCCCAGAGAAAACAGAGGCCGTTCAACATGCCTCTGTTTATCCTCGGCTCCAAGCATTGTTTTCCTTTCAGGACTAAGAATGAGAAGGACTCAATGTTAGAGAGGCCTCCCTCTGTGAACAAGAAGTAACTGCCCCGGCAAGCAGGCTGCCTGAGCCGTTTGCTCATAGCGGTGCTCCCTGTCAGAGAAATACTTCCTCAAATGCAATCTTGCATAAGCCAAAGCCTGCGCATGCACAGAGGACTGGCAGGGTCTGGGGACTTGGTTCCCTTTGAGCAGCAGGTGTGCTCTGAAGGCCGGCTTGAAAATTCTCCCCTCTGCGTCGGAGAAATGCACTGAGCTACATTCCTGCACAACGCTAATGCTTTGTGGTCAGCAACAAAATAAACACCTTTTTTCAGACCTTTAATACAGGCCATATTTAGAGGTGTGTTATTGTATACATCCTGGAAATTCTAAGCCCTGGTGTTGGTCCAGGTACTTTTGGGGTGCTGTTTTCTGGGAGTCAATGCCAATAAAATCAAGTAGTGCTTATGTACATAGGCAAGCCTTTGTGTGCTGTAACTGAAGTGCCATTTTACCCGTCTGGAGCCTAATGAGGTGGTACTTTCACAGCTATGCTTTTAGGCCTCTCCTCAGCTCATTCACTTCACCAGCGGATGAAAATCCATTAGTGTGTCAGATTGCCCCACACATTCATTCACATTAGCTCATTTAATTTCTGAATTCTTACTGCTAGTAAAATACACCAGTGCATCATTTATTTTAGCACCGTGCAATGACTGCATTTTTGTAAAGAAAAGCTTGTTCAGCAAGTGATACTGTCTTACCTTGGCTGGATTGAAGTGCTAGCTGTTGCTTTTTTCCTTAAATGGTGAATGAGGCTGAATCTCCTCCCAGCTGCCAATAAACATGGGTATACAGCTTTAAGTTTGTTTCCAAGTCTGCTAGAAGAAAGCTCTGGGCTGCCTCTCAAACGTGGTTTGTTTTCACAAGAGTCCAAGAAATACGAAGGATTCCAAGAGACTTTTTTTTGTACTGGAGATGTTTGGTCAGGTATCCTTATTATCTTGCAGAGTCAAGCCTCCCATTGTGAAAGAGAAACTTCTTTTGGTCTTTGGCTATGTTCTACACCTTCCACCTGTGGGTTTCCGACTTTCTTCCTCCTAGTAGCACAATTGTCATCATCCATCTAAAACAACAAGCATGCATGTAATACATTAGACATCACACAAGAGGAAGGAGAAACAGTTTTCCCAGATTCAGTATGACAGAATTGAAAGGACTTTTATCTTCTGATGGTGAGGAACATCTCCCTGGTCGAATTGAATGGTGCTGTGTAAAATAACAGAAGTTGCATAGAGCTTTGAATCTGAAAAATGTCATTTTCTCCTTCAAAACCACCGTTTTTCAAAGGGAATGCTAGCACTTCACTGTCTAAACAGGCACCTTCTCCTGACTAGGTATTCTGCAACAGTTTGCTTACTTTTAGTAGCTGTTTAAATTTTAAATTTTATTAAATTTAAACAAAGCAACCATCTGGAAAAAAAAACAACAACAAAAACAAACAAACAAAACCAACAAAAAACCATACCAAAACAAACAAACAAAAAACCCCCAACAAAACAAACCAAAAAAATTTAGAGTGATCATAGGTTTCCATCCAGAGGCCAAATACTGTACGGGAAAGGAGAGATTACGTGGAGAAATCCTAAGGGAGGGGCTGGGGTGGGGGGAAGGGGGGAGAGAGAACACACATGTGCGCGCATGTGTGTGTGTGTGTGTGTGTACGTATGTTAAGTGCGCGTTGCGGGCAGGAGGTAAAATATATGGCACTGTTTCTGCAGAGCCGGCAGATAGCGCTGTCCCCTCTGCGTCGCCGGAGGTAAAGCCCAGCTCCTCTATTCAGAGACCTTTTTCAGGCAATAGAGATCTTAGCGCTAGAGAAACTGTGTCACTGTTTCTGTGTTCTCCTCATCTTTCTAGTTGCATCCACTTGTATCCTGATGTGACTGCTGTTAATTATCCCCCTCAGAGAGTCCCCATCACAGACAAGACGCTTTACAAAGGCTGGACTAAGAAAGAGCTCAGCGTAGTCTTTCGGTCCCATGATTTAACAACTGTGAGTTCTTCAGTGTCCCAGCTGGTGACTAATTAAAGTAATTTCTCTGCAAAAACTCTGTAATTTATCCACAAATAGCTGATGTGTCTGCATCACTCACACCTTTTCCCCAGTTACTGTGAAACTCTACAGAAGCATATCAATTCTCTTAGAAAAACCGGGGGTGCAAACCTACATGGTAACACATGGTAACCGAATCAGCTGCAATACTTAACACTTTGCATGCAAGTGCAAATATTCCCCTTTCACCCCAAAGATCTGAAGTTCTTCATTTAGCAAAACCATGAAGTCCCTGCAACAGAACAGCTCTTGCGTTGGTGCCTGTCAATGTTTAAAAGCATTTGGTCACAAAGGACTTAAGTGATGCACGATCTCACACGGGCTTCAGAATTAGATTTCTGTGACACGATAAAAACAAGAGGGACGCAGAAATTCCTCTCCAGACTAAACCCTGGAACCTGGTACCCACTCTGCTCCACTCCACGTGCTTGCCTTGCCTTCCCCCTCTCCCTCTCTCCTCCTGCTTCACCTCTTTGCCCTGCCCGACTCCTGCCCCTCCCACAGGAACCCTTACTTTCTCTGTCATTCCGCTTTGCCTGTGCCTTGCCAACTCGCCTACCATTATCTGCAAGCCTTACCTGCCCTCGTCCCCTTCTCAGCTGATGGGCTCTTGCTCTTCGCTCTATGGTGCCTCTCAAGATCAGGTGGTTTACCTTGAGCAGAGAGGACACTACACAAAAATAGACTGTATTGCATGCAGTAACTAATTACAGTGAGTCACTACTTTTTACAAGAAACTAGACTATATAAAACGCTGGCTTTGGCTATAATTAAACACCCCAGTGCTCTGAGGAGAATGAATATGTAACTGTTGATATCAGGTACAGATCTCCGTGTGTTCCTGCCAGGTGTCAGCCAGTTCTTTAAGATAAATACAATAATAAGAAATCAAAAAAATGTCTGTGAGATCAGGCAAGCCGGAAGGCACAAGGAATAATTCCGTTCCACCAGTAGCCCTTGAACAGAGCGTAACAAAAGCACCCTTAGCTCCGCAGCCAGCTACCAGGATACCCAGCTACCTGAGTCATGTAATTGCTTGAAGGTCATGTAGGTTGCTTATTTCAAGGTCGGCTGAAACTAGGTCATCAGCTCAAGTCTGTGTTTTGGCAAGGACTAAATATTAGTGCCAACTGCCAGTAATGTATGGAGGATGAATCGATTCCAAGAGTGTTCTTGGTCCTAATGGTCAGATGCCATTATTACCTGCCCACCCTCAATACTGAACAAAACCCAACCCAACTTTTTGGATGGTACTTACTTTGGAAACAGAAACAGTTTCCTTCCAGCGCTGGAGATGGGGCTGTCCAACTCAGGAACAAGGGACGCTGTTGATGTACACTTCCCCGGTCGCTCTCACATGTGCAGAAATACGGAACGTCGGCGCAATGCTTCCAGAAGGCTGTTATTACGAGTACCGCTTCCTATTAAAAAAAAAGAAAAAAAGGGTATTTGTTATTACTCATACTTGAGAGAGAAGCTTGCTATTCTGAAGAGAGTTTTTACCTGCAATTTACATAACATTTTCCTTATTGTTATCTTATGCATACATTTGAATAATCAAAACAGGAAATCACTTGGACTATAATCTCTTTTTCTTTCATATTTGTACAGATTCAGCATCACAGGATCCTTGTCCAGGTACAATTATCCAGCGATGCCAACCAATTTTTGATAAGGAGTCATGCTGATCGTATCACAGAGAGAACACTCTACAAAAGAACGCTATGCACATATGCACTTAAAGAGACACATATATATCCCTCTGTATAAAAGTGGTTATGTTGGAAGCCATCCACATGGTCACAAATGCCCAGTAAGAATGGGGTGAAATGCTACTTGTGTGACCCACTAAGCAGTGGCATGATCATTTCCATTCCAATGGCACTACACAGGGCCACCAGCCATTAACGCTACATCGGTTATTAAATTCTGATCATTTGTGCACTCAGGGTGCTCACGGTACATCTACAGCAGCTAGTTACTGCTTTTGTCATGCAATGTAAACAATCCTCGATCGAAAACATTTTTGGAAGTAGAGTTTTCATTCTAAAACCCCAAGACATTTTATGTTATCAAGACTGTCTACAGGCTTTTACAGAAAAGCTGTACAGAAAGGATCCTGTCCTGTAGAAAATGAGAAAAAAAAAGAAAATGAGAAAAAAAAAAAGACAAAATCCTGTACAGACAGGATCAGCAGAATGATAGCTGGGAGGCTGAGGGAAGCAGAGATCACTCTGAACCCTCATGCGTAGTGATGGGGTGTCCACTTTTTGTCAAAAGCGTCTTTGAACAAAGCCTTTAGGGGAGAGACAGAATTAACTTTTTCTATAAAATACATAAGCTTTATGCCAGAAATTTCATGACATTAAAAGCCAAGCTGTGCACTATAAAACAGAGCCCTGACAGACGTTCTCTGTCAGCTGCCCTTAAACGTTCTCCTTTTGCCTGGCAAGGATTCTGTTCTTGTCTCCTGCATATGGAGATGAGGAAGGAGAATGTTCTGCATTCTCTCTGCGCAGCTGCTCCATGCTCCAGACAGCCACGGTGCAAGGTGCTCGGTGGGGTTGGGATTGCTCACTGCAGAGGGCAACTCCCCGTGCTTTGACAACAGTCTTTCCTCCTCCTACACCCATCCTGATGTAAACCATACGAGGAATGACACTTCCTAACAAAAGAGTTGTTTGTTCTATAAATAGTCTTTCTCTCATGCACCACAGATATTACCACCCTTTCCTAGCATCTAAGAGCAACAACACACAAGTATTAACACTGGTTGTTTCTCTAAGAAATGAAGAAATAAAGAACATCACAGTGCGACGTACCAAAGGCACAAGCATGAAGCTATTTCTGAGGCAGAAAAATTTTCACACATCCTCAACAAAAGCTGGAAGCTTATTTCCAATTTAGAAAGAAACGCGCTTTCTGTAATATGCCAGAGTGCTCCTAAACTGTAACAGAGGAGTATTAAGTACGATTTTCTTTTCCCTACTACTATAGGGTCCATAAATGTAGAATTTGAAAGACAATATAGACAAGTAGGGTCAATTCTGCACCTACTTCTGACTTTAGTGTGTACTGCATACATATTAATCCATAAACTAACAAAGTCTTTTATCATCTGAACCCCACGAGGCATCAAATCCTCCCTACCGTGAGGAAACAGAGGTAAATCAAGGTGAAGCGATTTGCTCAAGGCCACAGATTAAACCTGGGGTTGAGGTGAGGGCCCTTAACTTCCTGCTTCCTGTTTTAATGGCCAGGTTACGGCGCCTCCGCCCCATCACTGACCCCCATACCTTCATTGTTGTCCCATGATCGCACATGGGCTTGTTTAGCAATATCAGTCTTTCTCCTTCCCTTATGCATCTTGCTCAGCAAAACATTCTCACCCCGTTTCCCTTTCTAGGCAAATCTTCTTTGCAGCCTCTTCCCCACCTTTATCACGCTCTTGGAACATATGGGTGCCAACACGCAAACAGGAAGCACTTTAGTAAAGTACTGAAAGCCTTTGCCTTTGTCAGTGATAGCAGCAACCTCCTAACCTAGATAATTTCACAAGCAGCTGCAGGACAGACACTGCACAGCACAGCACAAGGTCCTCTTCCCTCACAATTCTTCTGTACAAGAAGTAGGGAACACCATGAAAGGCGGGTACAGAAGAGGATGGTGTACAAGAGCCTACTCTTGACAGAAAGGGTTAGCGACATCAGCACGCTCATTTGCAAGACGCGACTGATTACTGCAGGATGGGGGAGATGAAAATGAACACTAGGCTGGTAAATCTAGACCAAACCAAATGTTTCCATTTTAACTTCAGAGTCCTTGACTGACTGAAAACCTGTAATAAAATCAGCTTTCCTCTTGGCGATATCTCAGAATGAAATGTTTCTTTTTTTTTTCTCCCCTCCTCTTCCCATACTTTTTTCCTTCTTGGAGTGTGAAGTAATTTGCATTTAATGATTTGCAAATTATTAGATATGCAAATAACTACAGTTGTCTATAAACTGACTCCATGTTCTGCTAATTTACTGTTTTCCAGGGAAAACAGTCATCAGCCAGATTGATAGACATTCCCTGCCTCATACTCAAAACAAGCATGAAATGGAGCAACACTGAACACAAGTCTGGGAATGCATGGCTTAATTCCAAATGCAGGCTTAGATTGATAAGGAAGATCTAATGCAGCCAGAAATATTTCCAGCAGCATATAGATTTTCCTGTGTGTTATTTTAGTCTCAAAGTCAAAATGCTGGCTTGGAAGGTTCAAGTCTTCCGATTACGTTTGGAAAATACAACACAGTCAAATACCCCGCTGCAAGCTGTCTCCTTGACTTGTTCTAGTCTCGATCTGATCTGAGTATTAGCACTGTCACCAAAGGGATCTACTCACGTTAACAGTGGCAGCATTTCCTTGTCACATGGAAATACTCTCACAGAAAATAAAAGAGCTTACACTTCGACGAGCCCACGCAAACACCGCTCAGACAGCAACCTTCTCTGGCCCAGTCTACTCAAGCAGAAGTCAGGCTTAGCAATGGGAAGTACTAGCTGCCATTTATCGGAGCAGGGAGAAGAGCTCATCAGCTGTATGTTAAGACTGTCAGTTGCAAATTTCTTATCTCTGGCCGTTTTAAAATTATTTTTAAAAGCACTTTGTTGAAAACATAATAAAAATTCATGCTGCCCCCCCCCGTGTAATTACTAAGAATTTGAAAAACATCACTTATGATTCCACCAACTACTATTTCATGGGGTGTCTCCACACTGCTGAAAAATCTCCCTGAACACCAAACTGCAAATTCTTTTCAGCTCCAAAGGTAATCGAGTGGTAGTATCATCGTCAGATACGTATGTGTTAAACTGCATCAAAGTGCTGAGCAGCAGCCGAGAGAAAACCTCAGAGAGAAAAATCAGAAGAGTACAAGGCATCGTTAAAGCAGGTTGTAGAAGAAGATAGCACAATTATTGGGTCACGAAAAGTGGCTGGATGCATCAAATAGCAGACCCCAATACTCACCTCAGCAACAAGAAAGGAATCTTGGGAAAGGAAATGTTTTGCTGCCTGTGTCCTGCTCTAATGAGGCCAACCCAGTCTTGGTTTCGACTGGAATTTCCTACTGCAACCAGAACAAAGCTTCCCAGCCCTTGCCCGAAGCGGTCTAGAGCGCAGTTCACATGTGATAGAGGTTCTTGTGTTTTGGTGCCGTTCTCAGAAGGGGGAAGGAAGCAGCATTCCCACAATCCTTACTCCCATTACAGCTGGTTGTTACTAAGCATTTTATCACCGACCTACCTCACGTGGCTTAGAATACTTTCCATAAGGAGGCCGGCAAGTACAAACTGGCAAACGCCACTAAAATAGGATGTGCGGTCCTGAAGAGCTGTAAGATAGAGATAGCAGAAAACTCGCTGTCAGCTGAGACTTCAGAAGTACAAACTACATGCGCTCTGGTTCGGTGTAAATGTTTAACCCTTTTCATACCTGCAGTTCTGCAGGGAAATTGATAATTTGCTTTTTCTTCCAGCAAATTCTCAAGAGGAATCCTGATACCCCCCGACTCCATCGTTTGATTCTCTTTCCCTCTGAAGTTCTTCCAAGCCACTCTTACCATCCGTGTTTAGCCACTCAATTTTCCCATTCCCCAAAGCAGTGCTCTCTCTCACTGCTTGCAGGCAGGTTTTGTCTATGTCCTGAACTTGCAACAAACCTCTTTACCCTTGGGGCATGACAACCTGCTCAACCCACCATCTTGTTCAGGTCTAGGCATGTTGTTCAAAGTCAGCAGGAGACAAATTAGCTGTACGGGAACTATATATGTAGGTATGACAAGATTCATGGCACTGAGACAGTGACCAGAGCACATACCCTCAGGATCACAGGAGATTTCTGTAAGGCAGCAGAGTATTCATAGGGAAGCAAACACCTCAGGACTGGGATGGGTTTCCAGGAGCAAGGGAGGCGAGACACTGAGGAGCACATGTCATAGAATCACTCAGGGAGTTTGAAAATTATGAGGTAGCGTGATGGTTTGGGACATGCTCCAAGGCAGTGTCCTAACATGCCCCATGTTACAGAAATCTCTACTGGAATCAATGCTCAAATCTCATCTCCTCTTACTCGTCAGGAAATAGTCTCAGCAAAAATACGGCATACGTTTTAAGAGGGAATCAGCAATAGAGTACTGAAGAAAGACTGTTTGCTGCCATGGCCCCGAGCACAGTCTGAACCTCAGTTCAGGTGTTGAGAGCCCTGACAAGCCTCAGGGAAGGAATTGTGCCATTTAGTCTTTCCAGACACGCACAGACTAGGAGGCTAATTTTTGCTGTTTATCAGCTTATAATGCAAGAACAGAAAGTAGGTCAGCAAGCATGTTATCTCAAAAATGAAGAAAACTATCTTCCAGTCCCTTCTTCTGGGATGGTTTTGATCGATGTATGTAGGCATAAGCAGAGCTGATTTTTAGAATGAAAAAACAGAGAAACCGCTTGAGCTTGGCCAAGGCTGTCATGTACTCCCCCAGAGCAAGTCAAGCAGCAGTGCAAGCAATTCAGCGCTCAGGAAAGAAGAGAAAGATGTTCACACCTAAGTTCCTGGGGGCCCCAGGCAGAGGCATGTTACCATCTCTGGGTGCTGTAACTGCATCAAAAATCAATCCGATGTACAGCAAAGCAGTGATTATAACATCAGATTTAGCACAGGCACACACAGCTTTAAGCTATTCTTCCTGAGTGTCCTACATAACAAACCCAAACAAATTAAGGAATGAGTAATGAAAAGGTAGGAGGTGGCAAGGCTTGTTTTGGTTCAGGAAAGGATTCCCATCCCTTGCCTGGAATCTAAATTAGATTCAATTTAGATTAGATGGAGGCAAGGCCAAATTCCCTTAATGAATGAGTTGCTGCAGTAGATCACTTGTATTTTGCAGCCATTCTTCAATAAATGTATTTTTCATCTCCTGCTTCTACTTTTGTTTCTGATCTTGTCAGCTTCATGCCATGCCCTCCCCTGTTCCTCTGGGTTAGGATATCTGTTACTATCTGTCACGGTAAGGAAAGAACTAATTTGTTGTCTAGTAGAGAGAGAATGTGTTCTTGGCCTGATAAATGGATTATCTCCATGAACATGCCTTATAATGCAACAACACCCCACATACTCACAAAACCAAAGGAATTAATCACAACCAATGATGTGACATCGAAAAGTGAAGGCTCCCTCTCCTACCCAACATGCTAGTATTACAGCCAGGTTTTTTTGCTAAAGGAAAAATCCAGGAAAAATGGATTTCACGCTTACCATGACTGTGAAAGGATCTCTGTTCAACTAATAGACTTTGTATGGTCAAAGCACTCTCATGTCCAAGGCAGATATACAATTGCAAGCAACGTGTTTTACATAGGCAGTACTTCCACGGTTTTGACAATCAAATCGCATGATGGGCAGTTTCAAAGATTCAGAACCTACTTCCAGATTGTAGATAACTCCCGATCGACCGGTATATATTGCACTGCACGAACAGAGCACTTTACAAAGCAAAACCTCCAGCTAAAGAGTGTTTAATTGGCTAGAAATATAAAAAGAGAAATAAAAAGAAATATAAAAAGAGAAACTACGTCAGAAGTGCAGTACAGAGAACACCAAAGGGACAGGAACACGGGGAAGTGGAGTCTATCGACCCCCAGCAACTGGGCAATGCTTAGCCATTATCTGGTTGGCTTGCTGCAGTCTAGGCTTGATATTTTTACTCTCCTGATATTCTCCACCCCACAGATTACGATTTGAGATATCACTGATACCAGCTAAGATGTTCAGTCCCTGCTATCTCTCTCTCAGGAGAAACGAAGACCGTATAGCAACCTAAAATAGATTCTCAGTTCCTCATTGGACTGGAACTCTTTAGCCTCTGACTCATCTCCATGAGGAAGACAAGTATATGTAAATCATATGTTTATCCAGAAGTGTACCTGATAGACCTTTATGTGCCATCTGCTTCGACAGAAAAGGGATTAAGTTCCTTTCATACTTCTCAAGTACTGATTTACAACTTGTTCTTCCTGGGTAGTAGGTTTTATGTAAATCAAAAGGCCATCGCTGACATGTCCTGCAGGAGTGCTGAAAAGCATCTGTGTGACTTAAAAGCACTACCTACAGCAAAGCTGATGGGAATTGGGTTGATTTACCTAGAAACTCTGGACACACGCCTGGCTTTCCTCTCATACACTGAACATTTTAGCAGTGCCTTGCCAATATATGCCAAAGGGGAATCGGCCTTCAGAATTTTTAACTGGCAAACAGTATGTTTGGGTATGACAAATTATTTCCAGCTGACAAACTAGATGCTATATTTTCTTAAAGCTTTTTTGCAATGGGCATGATCATACAGCAGGTTATCACAAAAGCATGTGAGGAAGCTGATGACAAACAGGGATGCGTCCAAAGGCAGACAGTATTTTTGTTATAAGAAATGGGTACTGACCCTTCAAGCCGCCATGAGAGATAAGCTTACCCTGTTGCTGTAGTTTCATAGAGCCCATGGAAAAAGACAAAACCTTACAGGGCAATTTAGAGCAGGAGACTGAATCCAGTAGGTCAAATCTCTGCTTAGAGGGAAAACCTGCAGTAGCTAGGCTCCTAATTTTAATTTCACAGTCAAGTGACTGAGGTAGCTGCGATTATTTTGGGGGAGAGGGCATAAGCAAGGAACTTATCCAGGGATAATATATCTTTCTGATGTGCTCCCGGTTTCCTCTGATGGGTCAAAAATAAATTGATTTATTTCATTGGTCCAGCTTCCTTTGCAAATATTCTAATTTTTGCCTCTTCCTTAGAGAACCCAATTTCACTATGGGCAGCTGCAAAAATACTAAGCTTTCATTTTTAGTGGTTACTTTTTGCTTAAAGATGCTACCTTTGGCAGAATCAGTCCATTAATCATTCTGGTGAGAAAAAAACCACAGAACTACTTTTCAGAGTACAAGACAATTCCCACAGGACGGGTAATTTATTAAGACTGATTTTCTTTATGATGCTATTCTCCCTTTCTGAACTTTGGTGGCCTTCGCAAAACTATTTCGCTATTGTATTTTAGTCTTTGTTTCCTACGAGCATAGCATATAATTCTTCCTTTCTGAAGTGTGGTTTCGCATGCATTCACTCTGTGATAAAATTATACTCATTTTGTGGTATCACTTCAGCAGCTGAATAATATACTTTAGGATGATATGCAAGACAGTAATATTTGAATGCAATGCTGATTTTGTGCAATAACCCGATAAAAACAGACATTGTTCCAAGGAGCCGCTCTCTTAAATGGATGCTCAGAAACTTCTGAAATTATTAATCTTAAAATACATCATGTTAAAGAGTAATCTGTTTCCAAATGATGCAGTAGCCCGAGCTCCTACACGCTATGAATACAAAGCCTCATTTTGCCAAGTAGTGTAAATTTTCAGGGTTCTGAAATAGCTAAAAAGAAAGTATTATTATGTGCATGTGAAATATCAAAGTATCCAACCTCACTTCCAAGGAAGAAAATACTAACTCATGTATGTTAATTTGCCATAATTACAGTTTCCATAGGAGAGAGGAATAATACACGTTTCGGAACTCTTCTAGTCACCCCGAATGCATTATCTGCGTATAACGTGCTGCCTGCCCAAATTGCACTACAATTTGAAACAATTACATGATAAAACAAAGACGGAGTTTACTATTACTAAAAAGCACACGGCTAGAGTCCAATAAAGCCCCAAGCCAGTAACTAAGCTACACACATTCCCAAGTTTAAATTCACATCGACACCGAGAAGGATGAAAACTTGTCAGGTAAAGTCAGCATTAGGGCACTAAACACTGTAAATCTCATCACACAACGGCTCACATTAAGTAAGACAGAGCCTGTCTGTTACCACGGCTCTTAGAGCACCTTATGGAATCAGGATCCCAAAAAGCTGCACATTCCCCTTTACTAACAGTTCTCTAAGCTCAAATGGTTTCACAGCCCATCTGCACATTTGAAGAAGAATAAGCCCGTCTAGTCAGAACCAAACTGTAAAAAAGATATTTGATCCAATCCTTTATTTTACATTCATATCAAGTGCCTAACTGCCTAATTAGCCAAGAGGGCAAGCTATACAGGCAGGCTGGAAGCCAACCTATTCATCATTTGCATTTAAGCAGTGCTTTCATATTTGCAGAGTCCTATGCAAATACCAATTACTGCCATGATGCAGCAGAGCTTATTAACCCAAGCAGAGTACTGATGTGATTATGCTGCTTCCAGCTCTGGAGCTAGCTCATTTACCAGTGGTCCAGTGGCCTCTGCCCTGCCTGCCTCCTGTTGCAGGGTATAGTTATGCTACGACACCCCCATCTCCCTCACGCTGACCTGGAAAGTGCCTGGAATACGAGTATCACAATACCTCAGAATTGACTTCCAAAGCACGAAGCTCAGGTTCAACACTTCACGTGCCCTCTATACGTGTGCTGCAAGGACAGCTCTGCAGACAGGCTACACACCAGCGAGGAAGTCACAAAGCTCATTTGACAGGATGTCCCAGTTATCCCCCGCTTTGTCCATCTTTTCACAGGGTTATCAAGAGCACGAGCACATTGCACCTCACAGTCCTTTGCCTTATTAAATTCAGAGCACCTCCTATAACTATGTTCACTTTTGATTCCTCTCTTCTGCTTCCAGCGAAAGCCATGGAGCCCATGGCATTTGTCCCAGGGGAGGAATTGCTCCTGTGTCCTGGGAACCACTTGTGTCCGATCTGCTACCAAAAGGACTCCATTTGTTTTCCCCCTTGTCAAAAGCACAGGCTATTGCCTGGCTATTTCAGCTCATTTGTTTGCTTATACTAACATTGTGCTTACCTGGATGTAACTTAAAATAGACCTCAGCCACCACCCACTTATTCATCGGAAAACTTTGCACACTGACCATGGATTTGATGACATAGGGAGCCTTTCATTCGCAGTTAGCTTTTTCACAAGTCATCTCACCCCAGACACGTTCAAAATAATTGACTCTTGAAGTGAAACTTGATGGGACTTGCAAGGTCCTCTTTTGGTAAAAATCAGCATTAACAGCAAATATTTCTCCGTGGCAAATCAGTTGGACCAACTGAAGCTCAATGCCTAGCAAAATGTGTTAAAAGGAAGCCCAAGGACTACGCATGCTCATATCTGTGACTAGTTCAGTCCTGTCTGTACACAAAAGCCAAATCCAAATCCAAACAGTGTTAGCTTGGGAAATGCTTGTTTTAATATTTAAACCATGTCACCTGGACTCATCTATATCAATTTGTTCCTAAGGACACGATTCATCTTCCCTAAAAGCTAGGTATTGAATCTGAAGCATTCTTCCAGGCTGCTCCTTTATTCAGGCAGAAAACAGCATGCCTCTACAGGGTAATTATTATCTCGTATACGCCTAAAATGAACGAGACGAATTGCTGGCTGGAGGTGCCTCTTTCTTCCTTTTGGCTATAAAGACAACCTGAGCGACTAGTGTAGCCTCAGAGTTAGATTAGATGAGCTGGCTCCCATCCTAGGCAATTTTGTACTAGGAGATCTTATTATGTTTTGCAGCTATCAAGCAAATTATACGGGGAAGGGATACACACAAATCAGGCAAGCAAAAAATTCAGGTCTCATCCTTTCACTGGGACCTTATTGCCGCTATTTATTTTACTACATAAGCACTCAGATTGTGGGCACCACCAGCTGCAAAAGCCCTAGAACAGACAGTGGTCCTCTCTGCACCACTTTACATAATAATGCTGTGAGCCCACCCTATTCCATCAGCGCTAGAGGTGGCAGCCAGAAAACGGAATAGGCAAAGCCACTTAGTCGGGGGCTGTGACAGCGTACCAAGTTGGCACGATACTCAGCTAGGACCCCAGATTTACTGGTTGATCTTGTACAAGTCACTGCCTCGCTGTGACTCAGTTTCTCCATCTGTAAAGTGGAGATGATGCTCCTGACCTCCTCTGCCAATTATTATTAGATCCACTGATGAAAAAACCCCAACCCTAACACATACTCACTAAACAGGGGCATTTTACAAATGCCTTTAAGTATGATACTAAAAAGTCCCATTTCCATGACCTTCCTCAAGCTGAGCACAGTAAAAGCAGATACCACAGACATGATTTATAAAAGGAGAAGAACTACAGGTAGAATACTAGACTCCCATACCATTTTCTGTTTAAGATACTGTTTCAGAGCTGTTAGATACAAACGCTTCACTAAAACAAGACTACAAACCACTTAAGTACATCTTGCATCTAACAAAACTTTGCATTCTTTGTGGATAGAATAGCTTTTCAAACCATTAACCATGCTATCCTGAGCCATTTCCAGAGTCAAAGAGACTGTGAAAACCAGTGAATTCATTGCTAGCCAAGCCCCAATCCTATAACTCTCTATATTTCTTACTTAACTGACTTTATTCTAATTTGCATCGAACGAGCGGTTGGACTGGTTCTCAGCAGCAGTCAAACAATATCCAATGTAAATCAAAGTCAAGGGCATTTTCCCAAGAGGGAAGTAGGTGAAAGGTAAGGCTGGATTTTCCTACAGCATTAACTGCCCCAAGACTGCAAGCGCAAGGTGAAACTCTGCCCACATACAGGGACACGCTCAGTGTTGGCGTAGGGGGAGGCGATGGCAACGGTGCAGGCAGAGGCGGAGTGCCTCACTCATGCCGCCTTCATGGAAGGCTCTGAAGAGAGTGCAAAGGCTCCTTTACGGCCATTGCTCCCAAAAGACCACCACTCCGTGCGTATGGACCTACAGCATGTAAACCTTTCTCTGGATGGAGCTAAACGGCAGAGGAGTTTTTTCATCGTGGTTTTCTATATCATGGCAGAAGCACAAGTAACTTACGTTAGCAGTGCGCAACCAAAATAGCTGGGCTTTTAGAAACTGGTGAGAATCGGTACTGTGACTTTCTTATGCTCATCGTGCAAAGGCCCTGTCACGGCACCGGCACTTTCTCTAGTTCTGCATTTTACCTTTCAAATTGCTCATCTTCCACCTGCAACATCTCAGACTGCCTGTGTGACTCTGAAGTGAGACGCTGAGTTACACGTACAAAGGATGGTGTGGGACCAGAGCAGAGGCACTGGCAGCGAGGGCATGGAGACTCGGCCAAGCCTCTTCACGTGGCTTTGACAAATATGAAACAAGTTTTTCTTGACCCTAAGTATTTTCTGTACACAGCCGAATGTAAAGTCTGTACGGGTAAGATTTCACACTGCTCTGGGCTGCGTACAAACCCATATGATTTTCAAATTCCACAGGTAAAATGCTGTTTGCAACTTCATATCACAGCTCAAACATCTCAGTTGTGTAACACCCTGAACTATGTCAAGGCCATTTTCTCTCACCCCAGAAGCCTTCTCTGAATTTTACTCAAGGACACAAAGATGACCACTGTTGCTAGAGGACAGAGTTTCAGAAGGAAATACAAATGAAAATGAAATACATACAGATTATCTGAAATATGTCAAAAGGTACGAGAAATTTAATAGAAAATGCTCTCCCTCCCTCCCTCCCCACCTTTTAAAGCAGCCAACAGAATTCCATTGCAATGTTATCGCATGTAAATTAAAAAAAAAAAAAAAGAAAGAAAGAAGAGGGGAACACAGCATTCTCTATTAAATGCTTCAACAGATGCCTACCACCTTGCCTGTTCTGGTAGCCGCTCTATAAAATCCACCCACTTTTCTGGGAATGCAAAAGTGCAAAGGCAAAATGAAAAAATAGACTAAACCCAGTCAGTTTGAAATATGGCTTACTCTTTTCTTCCACTAAGCCACTGAAGCCCACAGTTTTCAATATCCTTTTCAGCTATTGGCCATTTAAACTTTGCTTCCTGCCTGCAAATCTGCTAGCATTGTTACAGATGGGAATACTAAACACAGAGGTCAGTCTGTATCAGAGCAATGGTCGCTGACTGTCAGCTCTTGTAAACCATGAGCCATCACTTTGTCAGTCTCAGCCTTCGGCTTTGCAAGCTGTGACTAAAGATCCTGACTTGCTCTGCTAGCAGCTGTTGCAAGCTGTGAGCCAGCATCTTGGCATTCTCAGCTGATACACTCACCACTTCTGCGCTCACAAACCGTCATTTTCAGTTAGCAGAACTCTTGGGTGACACGGCAGCGATGCAAGGACATCACAGAGTAAAAAAAGGATAATCTGTTTGAACGACCCACATTCAGCCAACTGACTCATTTTTAATCACTTTCCAATAGAGGTCACCCAGACAGTAAACATCTGTCTGTGGCACCTCAGCCATCTTCCAGTGAGAATTATCTTGCTAGTCAACATCTAGTCCTGCTGTATCAGTTGCCAATTACTTGGGCAATCACATTAGTGCAATGACCCGCTTTTCATCATAAAAAGCCCCAAAAGCTACAGGACCAAAATTCTCTAAGCAAAAGATCATCCTTGCCAAATAACGTTTCCTTTGTTTCCACATGAAATTAGGAAATAATTCTTGCCCATTCAAAGGGACTTTTGACAGATAATGGACAACACCCTTCCAGAGGCTGTGTGTCAAAACCTTTGCTGACCACAGACGGCTGTTTCTTGGCAGCATTACTTACAAACACATAGCACACATACCATGTATTTTACAAGCAAGTCTACCCCAACGCTTCCTCCTCTAGATTTGCATAGGTGGTTTGGGGTAAATGCACTACTAGCCATTTTCTCTTCCCTTGTGTCCAGCTTTAGCTACTCATAAGCCCATACTCGCATCCCTCTTTTAACTGTGCCTTTTTCATCCTGTCGAGTTAGCTTGCCTCTGACGCTTGACAGGCTGTGATGTCTGTCAGGAATGAGGTTGGGTATGTTGCTCCAGAGGAGTCGATTCAGACTGCAAACTACAGGTTGGCTCTGCAAGTTCTAGATGCACTGGTTCGGCACATTAACCAGCGCATCAGATAGCATTTTAAAAGGAAAAATGTACTGTTTTGCCTGGGAATGATGAAAGCATCAAGACAGCAGCTGTTTGAAAGACAGACTAGAATTTACAAATTCCTATAAATCATTTATGATTGCAAATGAAATGTTGGAAATATCACCACGTTTAAAGAAGAAAGTTATGCTGTGTTATCATCCCAACTTCCAGTCCCGACTGTAGCTTTGCACAGCCCCAGGAAGCTGCAAAGAGGAAGATCAATTTTCCTTACTGTTTTTATACCACGTTCAATATGAATTCAGTAATGGTTCATAATAATAGCACTAGGAAGGAGGAAGATAAAATAGCAAGAAGAATAAGAAAGTCCTAGATACTGTGTCTCGCTTGTGGCTTCTGTTTTCTTCCTCAGAGACAAAAAACGTCATTAAAAGATTGCTTCTAAGTAATATTCCTCCACCCCCCCCCCCCAAAACGTGCACGTTTTACGTCTTATCTTTCTGCACTTTCTTTAGGCAGGGAGCAGCTAGCTCAGCAGTTGATAGTATGCCCTGACAGACACACCTCTGTATCTCACTACTTCCAGTAATCCAGGATTACTTTAGATACATTAGAGACAGTCATGGCCTCTTGATGACCCATATGAACGAGCAGTTCTCCACATCAGAAAATGACAGAATATAAATGACTGTATTGTTGTAGAAATCTAAGTAGAAACTGTGTAAACAAGGACTAGAGCTGAAAAGACCAGCCACTTCCCCCACGCTTAACTAGCTCTTCTTCAGATGATGTGAAAAAATAAATGAT
>VZTV01089219.1:0-10973 GCA_013400875.1 Anhinga rufa | reverse complement strand
CCCCCCGCGCCGCGGCCCTGTCGCGCTGCTCCCCGGCCTCCCCGCCCCGCGTGAGCTCTGCGCACCCCCCCTGCCCTCCAGCTGCCCTCGGAACGTGGGGGTGCCCTCCAGCGCCCCGACTCGTCTGCGGTTTGGAGATCAGGTGCAGAGGGAGCTGGCTTTTACAGTCTTAAAACTTCCCGGAGCAAGATCTGGATCTTACAAGTTGTGTAAACTATTGCTGCCTCTCCTTGAAGAGCGCACCGTATGTATACTGCTGTAACTTCGTGAACAGCTATTATTTTGAGACCACAAAGGTCTCCCTGTGCCGTTGGAGCAGCATATCTCTTGTCAGTATCAATAACGAAAGCGCTTCGGGGTGTCGCGGTTGAACGCCACAGTGCCACGAGACATTACACTGAAAAGCACCAGTTTGCAGGCTGGGAATGCATGTCAAATTACAGGGCCTCTCGCCCTCTTTGCTTCTTCAGGAAACTTGGTAATAGTACGGGTTAGTCGGAGATGTAGGCTACATTTGCATTATCTGAGAGATACTTAAAAGCAAATTGCACTACAGAATTTGTATTTGAATGGACATCCCTGACCTTTCAAAAGTTAGAGCTGGTCAGCGGAGGAAGGGAAAGTATCACAGCATGCATCAGTATTTAATTTTACCGAAAAGTAACAAATAATTTTTCTGGAATTAATTTTAGAATTTTTATTGGAAAGTTAGCTGAGTGTTTTGTTTTTGTTATTTTTCAGTGAAATTATACTTGTTTTTATTTAAACACTTAATTTTGGATCACGTCTCAGGAATGATTGTTTGTTTGTTTTTGTTAAACATAACCGTCTTGTTACATCATTTCACAAGTGTGATCCCTGACATGAAAAAGTAAACCTAAATTAGCTGAAAGTAAATACTGAGAATGACTTCTTTCATTTTAAGTGATGCAGCACAGAGTGCCAAAGGCCGCTTATAACTACTGCAGGCTGCATCGAAGACCGAGAGGACCCCAAGTGATCTAGTCAAAAGGGTTTCACTAAAACTGTGACTGTGAACCTCTGCACACAGCAATACCGACCTGTCTGGGTTGGGTACGGGCACACGGTCATGCTTCTGATACATTACTCAGAGTACGCAGTGAAAAGTTCATGCCAGCTGCAGCGGGTGAGATGAGATCTGTCCTGAAGAAAGCCTGAAGGAAATCCATCACTGTTATTTAATAAATATAAACGTGCAGAATGAGTCTAGACTGGGACAGCACTTACAGCCTGATCCAATGGAGTACCAAAGCCATGTTTTAGCTCTTGAGACTAATTTTTCAGCCTCAAGCCTTGCTCCTGGAAGATTATTTTATATCCTCACAAAGTTCTGTCAACAGGGATTTTGTTCAGGTAGTTTGGTTTGCCCACACACAATAAATTTCAGGACAGAGATCTAAATTTGTACAATTAAGTCTTCTCTTGTGGATGTCTGTCCTGTAGACATTTAATTCCTTGTCAATAGTGATGCTGAAGACTAATGGAACTGCTCATCTAGGTAAATAGTGTCTACCAGTGTTTTCACAAGCTTTTAGACACTGATCCTACCAATAGAAAAAAATACAATTCTGCAGAAGTTAAGTGAGTGGGATAACTAATATTAGTAAAATGATGAAGGTACATCTATGTGCATTAAGGATAAAGGTCTGAAGTTCTTTCTAGCTGTTTATCTCACGCTCTCCTGAAATCTGCTTGGAGTTCTTGGTGCTATAACAACTGAATCAGTTGATTTTACTATTATTTATGTTATAGGAGATGCCTTCTCTTACGAGTATTTTTTGCTAAATAGGATCATTTCCAATAAATTAGTTCATAGTATATTGGATTCTTATTTAACAGCTGCAACATATTGTCTGTTTCAGCTAACCATGTCTTTAAATTCGTCTACACTTTTCAATGAAGAAAACTCTCAAGGACCAAAAAGAAATACAGAATGTTTGGAAAGTCTAGAATTGCAGACTCCATCATCGTTTCAAGATAACCCACTTCAACAATTACAGTTAGCGTCGCAGGAAGTACTCGAAAAGGCAAAAAAGAGTGGGAGATCAAAATGCCCCCGCTGCAGTAGTTCAAGGATGTTTTATTGTTATACATGCTTTGTTCCTGTTGAAACTGTCCCTACCAAAGAAATTCCGACTGTGAAGGTTAATATTTCATATGGATTTTTTACGATATTCTTGGGCGTTGTAGTTACTGAGGACAGAGAACAGGTAGTCTGTCTGTGACCATTTCTTTTCTGATTAATTCTTTATGGACGTTCATCTTTAACACAGCTATAAGTATGAGTAAACTACAGTTAGATAAAACTATTTTTCTTATTTGATTAACTACATGTACAAACGCTCACAGTGTTCCAGTCCTCACATAAACATTTATGCATCTACTAGACGAGAAGATAAGCTGAAGTCACTCAGCTTCTCATGCAAATTACAATGTTTTCACTTAGTTCTTAAAAGTTTCTTTACAGTGCTCCTACCTTTATTCTTCAGTTTCTAAGATCTCCGGCCAGAACAGTGTATTTTGAACAAAAAGTACCACCTGTCCATAACCAAGAGTGAATCTTACATAAATTGTGAGCTAAAAGACATTCCTAAATGTCCTGGTTGTATAATTCAGGTAACTGCTCTTAAAACGTAAAGAAAGAATAAGAAGTGTAATGCCCTTCAGCTAAAATACTTGGAGAAACCATCAAAGAGGATGGAAAGACATTTTGCAAAATCACTTAGGAACTAAAATGCATTTTGAAGACACTGTACTTTGATGGCATCGTGAAATTACTGTAGGAAGTACTTCGGAAATTTGGCCTACTGAGTTTAGGTGTATTTTCATTGAAATGACCATTTTTGCAATAGGGTGAATACCTAATGCAGATAACTAGTCATATTTAGGACCATTATGTTTCTCAAATTAAGACCACATTTTATTTACCTTATTGATACTATTTCTAGGGGTTCTACCTCACTTCTGCTGCAGCATTTGAGATTGCATTCGTTGCATACTTGGGTGTTCACATGAACTGAGAGAATGTAACAGGTGCTTCTTCTCACTTGTCTCTAGTTTAGTTCTAAACCTATTAAAACAAAAATATTGTCAAAAATAGTCAAATGTCTTAATTACATGCCCATAGGGATTTCTCCTGGATTTTGCATAAATTTTTGTCCCTCTATATATGATCATAAATATTGCTGTTTTCTTTTTTTTGTTTCCTTTCTTACTGTAGTTACCTTTGAAGATCGACATTATTAAACACCCAAATGAAACAGATGGCAAAAGCACTGCTGTGCATGCTAAGCTCCTGGCACCTGATGACGTTACAATTTATAAATATCCTTGCATTCCAGAATATGAAGAAAAAAGGCATGAAGTAAGAAATTCTATATAGATAGCAGGGCTTTGCGGTGGGGAGATGTAGAGGTGTCTTCTGTACTTCCTCCTGCAGTCGTACTGCACTCTGCTGCGAGGGAGCGGGAGGAGAGTACTGTTCTGTTAATCCAGTCCGCTCCGTCTTGAGCTCTCTCAAAGCTTGGGCCTACAGATGTACAGTGGTTATGGACTGTGCTCCAAAGCTTGGAAAAGCTGTAGCACTGTCTAACCACCTTGAATTTAGTCTGTTCGCCTCCTTAGATAATGGATAATTTGATTCATTGTGTACCATAAGTATTTTGCCCAAACACATTAAAGTATTCAATTTACAGCAAGTTAAGCAGCAGTTAGGTGTTGTGCTCATCATATTTAGCAGCTGCAGTGTTTAAACTTCCTTAATTTTTTTAACATTCACTGAAATTGAACTATTGTCTATCACAGTCATCATGGAGCCTGAAAAAAGTGAGCTGTGAGCTTGGCTTTATCTGCTTGTTTAAATGGTGTGATTAATCTGAAATCTAATATTTACACATTTGATGTCATAATGAACACTTTCATTATTGTTTGACTACATGAAGAAGAGGCTAATACACATGTCTCCTAGAGATGTTATTTTCTTCAAGGAATGAGCCATCAAGAAAAGCGTAGGTGGCAAAGAGGCAGGAAGCTGGAAAAAAGCAAAAAGAGCAATGAGGAAGGCAGGCAAAAGTTGGAAGAAGATTGCAGTGACTTTGTGCTGTCCAGGCTTTCCAAGTCACAGATTCTGAATGCTGCAATTAGCTACTGAAGAAATACTAAGTAAGGCCATCACTGGTCTTCTTCATTTAAGATATTTGTGGGACCTGCAATGGACACAAGGGCAGAAGAGATTGTTTCTTCTGATCTAGAATTTGTGAATGAAATTAGAAACTATTCTTTATGGCCTTCCTGCTCCATATACTGCAGTAACAAGTGAAATTGGAACTTCCTCAGGGCTGACACTATTGTCTCGCCTAAAAAACCCTTTTTTTTTTACAGAACTGTTAGAGTTGGTAGTAGAGGCAGGGAGCTGACAGTTAATTAAAGATCTCTAATCAGTATCAATTAATTATTGTAACATAGTCTTTTATCCTTTTGGACAATAGAATAGTTTTAAAGAAAGACTCTTTCATCTTTCCCTGACTTAAATGTCTGTGGGTGGGGATAGAAAATTTCTGTTCTTTAATGAAACAATTTCTGGTGTTTTATTAGATTTTGTTGACACTCAGATTTCTTTCTCTTCTTTATTTAGATAGCACTTATATTTCCTGGCCCCAATTCAGTTTCAGTAAAAGATATTGCTTTCCATCTCCAAAAATACACTAAGAAAGGTGTTTATGATAATGATGATGACTGTTCCAGAGAGCCATTTCTTAAGCAAGCAAAATTAGAACCTAAAGAAGAAGAAAAAAATCTGAATGAATGCATCTCAAGCAACAGGATTGAAGGCACTAGACTGAAGAAAATAATATTTATTGATAGTACCTGGAATCAAACTAACAAAATAATAACAGATGAACGACTTCAAGGTAAAAAAATAAAAGTTGATATTGAAATGTTATTGCTACAGAAATGATTAAGGGAAATATATGTCTATATAACAGACCTGAGCATGATATAAGTGTATACCTAACCCTATATCTGAGTATACATGAAGGATTCAACAGCCTGTTTCAGAGCTGTAGAAGACTTTCTAAGCCAAAGACTCCATTACTTTTCATATCATATGTTTTGCAAAGTGGTAGGATTAGTATTAAGAAAGCATTTACATTTATTCCTCCCACTTGTCTATTGAAACAAATTTCCTCAATCTGACAGAATGGAAGCTGTCATGTAAGACAATAGAAGAACAGTGGTTTGAATGACCTCTGAAAGAATCCAGAAAGATTTCCTTTGCAGGTGGCTATCTACTTTTTCAGGAGATGCAGGGGAAAATTTTTGTACACACTACTGGCAGACAGGCCACTAGAAGGTGAAAGAGGTGTCTAGGAGATAAAGCGCAAGCATGTCATGGCTTGGTTTCTTTTTCTAGTAAAAGTTCTGTGTTTCGTGGTCATTTCGGTGTCCTCACTGCATTCCAGCAGAAAGGGGAATGCCTCCTTGCCCTCTACACCCTCCCATCTCTGAAAGCAAAAACTTAAAATTTTGCAAAGGTTTTTTGTCTTGGGTTCATTACAAGAGGTTTACAGTTAAGTATTCTAAATGAAACTGCAAAAGATAAAACAACTTAGCAATAATATCCCGTTTCCTTTGAGATAAATAGGAGTTTGAAAATATGTTCATTAGTGAAAAAGGTACACTTAGCTGGGAAGCAAGCTGTCCAGTTTATATGTAATATATATATATAACTGCTTACTAGTGTCTGCTTTGCTCTGGACCCCACAAGGAATTTCACAGACTCCTTACTTGCAAGATTAATGTTGCCTTGCTGTCTAGTCAGTTTATTAAAGAATCCCACATTAGTATAATGTATTGGCTAATTAAAATCCTGTTAGTAAGTATTTCATTTAACACAAAACATACTCTATCAAATAAATTGAAGTATTACTGTAAAGATTAGAGTAATTGCACGTTGCAAGTTACTGTAAAGCATTTGGAACTTATTCTAAAAGGATAAATTTAAGAAAAGTAACAGGCACCCAGGGGAACTGAAGATTGCCATGGAAGCTTATGCAGTCAGTCAAAAATTCATGATTGTTGTTACTTTGGAGCTCTTAAAGAATGGCTTCCAGCTACCCCATGTGAATGCTGATCTGCTGGACTCTTCCCTTCTTTCTAGAACTTCATCTCTGTTCCAGCTGTATTCAAGTCCTCTGTTTGCCTGAGCGCCTTGCAGGATTGCTGTAAGGCGTGACTAGTGTCATGCAAGTCGGTCTCTTTTATCCACACACAGGGAGAATTTTACCCTCCATGCACCAGCTATAACAGTGTGCACAACCCGTGCATTCTTTGCTTTCCTTAGTGCCTGTCATAGAGGGCATGAGTTGCATTAATACTCCTTTTGGAGATTGCAATTTTGCCTTCCAAGATGAATGGGGCAGAGTTTCTTCAGGCATAAACTGATGAAATGTTTATGTTGTACACGGTCCTGGTTTCAGCTGGGATAGAGTTGATTTTCTTCCTAGTAGCTGGTATAGTGCTGTTTTGGATTTAGGATGAGACAAATGTTGTTAGCACACTGATGTTTTAGTTTTTGCTGAGCAGCTTTTAGATTAAGTCAAGGACTTACCAGCTTCTTATACCGCCCTGCCAGTGAGGAGGCTGGGGGTGCACGGGAAGCTGGGAGGGGGCACGGCCAGGACAGCTGACCCCAACTGGCCAGTGGGATATTCCATACCATGTGATGCCATGCTGAACAAAAAAGTGGGGAGGTTGGCCGGGGGGGCAGGGCTGCTGCTCAGGAACTGGCTGGATATATGTCAGTGGGTGGTAAACAACTGCATCACTTGTTCTGTATATTCTTTTATCATTATTATTTTCCCTTCCTTTCTAAATTACCTTTATATTGACCCACATGTTTTACCTTTTTTCCAGTTCTCTCCCCCATGCCACTGGTGGGGGAGTGAGTGAACGGCTGTGTGGTATTTAGCTGCCTGCCAGGTTAAACCACGACATACACACATGAAAAATAGAGAACTGTTGCAATTTTTTAGCTCAACTACAAATGAAGCCATCGTCCAACAAAATATTCCTCATATTAAAGTTCAAAAATGAGCATAATTCCAAATAAAAAGTAATCGCTGTACTTAGAAAGATGGACTTAAAAGAAACACAGGATGGAAACATTAATGGAGCCAATAAAATGGGAAGAAAAGCCTTGTGGTTTGTAAGCCCACATTTATATAGAGAGCAAATCTAGCTAATTGTACTGCAAGAGAAAGCAAATGAGTACATCAATCTTAAAAAAAAAACAGCCTAGAAAACTTGGACAAAAAATACTTCTATATCTTGGAAAAGTGATGTAATATATCTTTAGAAAGCAAAACTAAATCAGTTGTGTTAAAGACAGGAAATATTTGAAAATTGGTAATGTCTAGGATTAATTACTTCATTAAAAGTGATCACTAGATCAGAAAGGAAACAGTTGCATCTAATGTTAACCATTACTTTCTCATGAGCAATGAAGGTTATTAGCAACATGAACATGGTTGTTAGAGAAACAGATTGCTTTGGGTTTTTTTCCTGTAAGTTTGATCCACTTTGTATTAGCCAAATGTCTTGCTTTATTAGCTTATACATTCTCTTGTACAAGGCTGAATCATCCATCTGATTAAGTAGCTTGTGGGTTTTTTTAAGTTTCTGTGCTTGCTTTCATTTCTGCAGGAAAATGGTAGCCTTTGCCTAGGCACAGCTACAATATTTGAGAGCAGTAAGTTGATGTTTTCTGAGGCAAATTCCCCTCATCCTCTTTTTCTGACAAATCTCTTGTCCTCTTCTCACATTTTCATCTTTCTTCTTCCCTCAAAATCACAAGCAGGGGTGTGATACAAAGAAAAAAGGGGAGTTCTGTAATGAGTTTCCACATTCTTTCTAAAATAAGATATGCCAACATGATTCAGGGGGCCATAGCAGAGGCAAGGTGAATCCAAGGTGTGTAAACACCTTCTTCCTCGTCCTAAATCCTTAAGTTACTAATAAACCTTGGGAATCTAAAGGCTTAGGAAAAGAGTAGAATTCCTGCATGAAATAGCATTTTCAAGCTGTTTCCTATTTAGGAAGTCAGGAGTATAATAAAAATAACAATAGGCACATTAGTGAGAGCTTAGAGTCTTACTAGCTACCATGGGTACATTAATTAAAATTTTCAGCACTGGTATTTCTTGAACTGGTGAATCTCCCAGCTCACTGGATGAACTACAGGGGTGAAGAGGTGATGGGGGAGGGCTCAGAGTAAGCAACAGGCTTCAGCATGTGTGTAAAGTTTACAACTTCCTTACATCTTGTTGATAAGAACTTAGAATCTCTCTTAGATGTAACGTCAGTGACCAAACGTGATTAATATAGGATCCTACATGTTTGAGCATTTGATTATTACAGTGGAGGGAGCACAGGGACTCGCTGTGATAATAGGATGTAGCATGTCAGGAAAAAAAGACACGGAGGCTTAAGGAAAGGTGGGAGATCTTTCTGAAAGGTATTATCTGCCGTAAGACACACATACAGGAGAATAACTTCTGTGAGGGAAATTTGGTTACATTACCTAAGTGGATTTAAAGGTAGCTGTATTTCCATTTCACTTGATCTCAGATTCATAGAGACATTACTTTCTAATGAGCTCAAAGTATGTGGTGCTAAAAAAGCAAAACCAACTTGTTCATTTCCTTAGAATTGTAAGCTTTCACATGAACAATCAGTGTTTGTAATAAAACATTGCCTTTGGCTCTATAGATACAAATACAGTACAGATGATAGAAACATGCTCAGTAAACTGTAACCCTTAACCCCCTCTAATTTTTTTTTGTAACAAAACTAAAATTCTGTTTGAAATTAACTGATGCTGCATTTGTGGCAAGCTCAGCAGTATCAGTGGTCTTGCCTTCAATGAACTTTTGTTTGTATTCAAACCACAAATAGGTGGGAGTTTACATTGAAGGAATCATCACCTAAATTTAGTTCACTGCTGTTAAGGTGGAAACATCGCTGAACTTGATGAAAGTTTTCGCTTTGGTTAAGGCTGAGAATTCAAGTCCTGAAGCCTCTTGAGGGAAACAAGCTTAATGCAGTTTCTTATTACTATTTTGAATACACATGTATAGGATTATTAGAGGTAATAATTAAGACTACGTTATTTTGATTTTTTAGTTCCAAAATGCCAGCAATAACATTTAAATTCAGTGATAGAATGTCCTGGGTTTTTTTTAAAACAATGTAGGAGAGATTTGTTTTACTATGCAAGATATACATTACTAACTGCAAAGTGAAAAACCAAATCCATCTTGTAATTACATTAGAAAGAATTAAACCTCGTTTGAAGGCAAAAAGTATAGAATTACAAGTGCTGGACAATAGGCCAGTTGGCGCTCCTGAATTTGGACCTTAGGGAACCTTCTCTGTCCATAACTTCCAAGGAATTCTTAGGCCATATTGCTGTTTACACTATTACTTGCACTAAACCATTCCATGACACACACTTGGCATCTGATTTTAACATTTAGAAAAAGATAACTTTACAGCCCGATCCTGGTATTGACAGGTATATACACTATTCTTTATAATCCAACTGTCCATCCTGTTTACAAAGTGATTACACGTTAAGGTGTTTTTAATTTTGAGTAGTTTCTGCATCTTAAGGAACATAAAAATCAAGATACATGTTTAAAATTAATCTGAATAACAGAACAGTTACCGAAACTCTAGTAGGTAAAAGATTTTCCTATGCCATATAAAGACCAAATGTATTTCTTTCATCTCAAGTGGGAATGCTTTTAGTTTCTAATAAAATTAATGACCAGATTCTGTGATACTTACTCCTGAGTAATCCCAGTGAGATTTCAGTTACTTAACAAGCATAAGTGAAAAGTGTCTGGCTTTTAGCAAATACTCCTCAGTTCAGCAAAACTAGCAGTCTGAGGGTTTCTGCTTTACACTTGAAAGGTATTAGCTTTGCAAAAGATGAAGTTTGATTAATCATTTTATGAACACCAATGAGTCTTTGTAGGTGTGGGTTTCACTCTTCCCATCTGAAGGGACACTGCAGTTTACTGAGGGCTGTGAGGCTGTATGAATGAAGGGATAACCTCTAAGTTTTAATTGCAAATATGAGGATTGTAACCTAGAATTTAGAGCACTTTTTCATCAAATTTCAAAGTGGTCCACAATGGAGGATAAAATTATTGCCTTCATTTTACAGATGAAAAACAGAGGTACAGGAAGAGAAATTATTTGCATGCAGGCATCTAGCAGGCTAGCAGCAAAGTCAGAAAACAAAACTAAGGACGTGTTTAGCATCCCATCCGCCAATCCACATTGTCTAATCTATCAGCTTTTTTTCTTGACAGGGTTGCTGCAAATTGAGTTGAAGACAAGGAAAACTTGCTTTTGGCGCCATCAGAAGGGAAAGCCAGATACATACCTTTCCACAATAGAAGCAATTTATTATTTCCTTGTGGACTATCATCAGGAGATTTTGAAAGAGAACTACAAAGGACAATATGATAATCTGCTTTTTTTCTTTTCATTTATGTACACATTGATTAAAAATGCCAAGTGTTGTGCAGGAAAAGAGTAACATGTCTGTCTACAGGTAAGTAACACTACATTTTATTTTGTTTCTTTTGTAATTATAAACTGCACAGATGTAGCTATTTTTGTCTAACCAAAGTCTGGAAATAGGTTGCACTCTTCATAATGGCTACAGTGTTTGTTGAAAAGTAAGCTGCAGACCCCATGTCCTGCACACCTGAGGCTGTAGAACTACTCAGATAAGCAGTCTGATTAGAATTGCTTATTTGAAAACAATTGTGCTTTGCTAACTGTTACTGTGTTTGAACCTACAGACCTGATATGCTTATCACAGTGAGATTATTTCCTGAGGTGGGGATAGGACGACTTGGCCCCTCTTGCCATAAGTA
>VZTV01089209.1:29262-47151 GCA_013400875.1 Anhinga rufa | reverse complement strand
AAAAAAAAATCTTAAAAGGGTTTTCAAAAAGCTTTTTAAAATGCCCTGTTCACTTTTCAGTGGGACTCTGTTTGCAAACCAGAGTCATTCCTCAATTAAAAGATGCATGATAACACATACTGCAGGAGACTGCTGAAGGTGATTCAGTTTCAGTGTTTCTTGACTCTTACACATCTTTTTCACAATGTTAATGTTTTCAGCATAATTTGATGTGGCATTTTAAAACAGCTTACACAAAATTAGAAACAAAAATATAAATCCTGGAGGCAGAGATGCAATTATCTGAGGAGCCATATCTTTGATACAGTATCATGTACAATTTCTCCAATAAAATTTTATGGGCAAAATGCTGAATGTGAGATACCACAAAGCAGAAAACTTCCTTTTGTCACTGCCTCATGTCAGTCTGAGAGCAGGACTCCACAAAGCTTTGTTCACAGAGACCACAACATGATTTGGAGGTCACAAAATCTAGCCTGAAGCCAACGTATAGAATCATAGAATCATTTAGGTTGGAAAAGACTTCTAAGATCATCGAGTCTAACCTCAAACCTAACACTGCCAAGTTCACTCTGAAACTATGTACCTAAGTGCCACATCTACATGTCTTTTAAATACCTCCAGGGTTGATGACTCAACCACTTCCATGGACAGGCTGTTCCAAAGGGATAACCCTTTCACTGAAGGAATTTTTTCCTAGTATCCAATCTAAACTCCCCCTGTGCAACTTGAAGCCATTTCCTCTTGTCCTTGTTACTTGGGAAAGTTCCTCTTCCCCATTTTCTTCCTATGCTCTCTCCAGTCCTTCCACCTTCCCCAGTCCTTCCACCTTCCCCAGCTGGTCTCCTGCCCTGTCTCTTCTCACCTCTCTGTGTCCCTGGAGCTGAGGACAGGTATCAGATTGGCCTGACCCAGCATCACAGCACCTTTGGAGAAGACCTTGTAGAAATGCCACCCAGCAGGAAATGGAGAGGCAGAAAGGTGAAGGAGGCAACTTCTGGTCTAGAAGCTCTCAACCCCATTTAGCTCCCACTAAAATTATTCAGGGTTAAACCAGAAGACATCAGTGGCTACCGCATTAGGATCCAGCATGTTCAATTAACAGAAATAATTCTGTGATATGGAAAGATATTTATCTACCCCTGTTTGCCCTTTAAACAGGACTCTTCTCTGCCAACTTCATGCCAGTCTTAATGTTCCAACACATTATTGACATGCTACCATGTCAACAACCTTGGTCTGTTCATGTTAGCCAGTTCCACGTACATCTAAGTGTTCCCAGTTGCTGATACACCTACTTTCATGACCTCAGGTTATGAATACAAATGTGATATACAGTATTGATACTGGTTTCTAATTTTAAGCCATATTAGACTTCACAGTAAGGGCCATATTCTATGCTCAGCAGGATCTACCCAGTCCCAGTGGCCATAGGGTGGTACACAAGTGAGGACAGAAGTGAGGACACAACTTTTCCCTAACTACACTAAAATTCCAGAAATCAGTCAAGCTAAGCCAGCCCTATTTTACATTCAGCTTGCAGGCAATAAATTATTCCCTTTTCAAAAAGCTGCTCTTCACAAGAATAAGCACAGTCAGGTGGGCTGTAGTAACAGTGCAGTATTTTGGTAAGTTAGGTACACATTAAAAGGCACATAGCACTTTTAAAATAATTTTTCACTTAATTGGGTTCAACTTATCAAAAATATTATCACAGGTTTTGCAACCAATAAGATTTGTAATTAACTTACAAAATTCATCTTTTCATGTATGTTAGTTACTGTAATACTGAGAATAGAAGTATGTCTAACAGTGCTTTGCTAATGATCTAGAACTATGTTTTTTTCTTTAATGTTTTGATCTCTAATTCTAAATTCTGCATTAAATGGGCATGCAGATGGTCCTATACATTTTTTTTAATAAAAAATGACGATATTTGAAATAACTTAGCTCTAGACAACTTCTCTGGATGAGCGTATGGAAAACAAACATGTCTCTTCTAAACAATGGACTACCACACTTATATCTAATCCCACTCTTGTCTGCACTAACATAAATCAAGACAATAACTAAAGCCAATAGGATGACATGAGGTCAAACCAGTTTGAAATCTGAATGAAGACCACACACTTTTCATCCTTTAGAAACACTCATACCATTTTGCTGTTGCTTCTCCTAACTAGGCTTCACTTTCTTGTTTTTATATACCAGCATAAGACTAACTCAGAGACATTCATGGATTTAAATTTAAATGAAACAAAAATAAATTCAACTAAATGCTTCTTTCCAAAGGCAAGTCAGACAAGTTATAAGCTATCTGATGCCATTCCTTTAATGATATACAGGATTATTAAAATAGTAGTTTTGATGTCATTTTGAAATTGAAAATTGCTGTTATAAAAATTCCTGATCTGGTTATTTTTCACTGCATGGTGAGCCTAGAGAGCTTTCTCAGCTTGACCAAGGCATCAGGGTAATAGTTCCTTCATTCTCTGACAGCAAAACGAGATGGTCATTGACTCAGTAGAAGGGACACCACCCAAAAAGCTCACTGAACTCAAGGAGCCAGTGGTGGTTTGGACCTGGGGTGGTTCCAGCAGTAGTTCATCATCCAGAAAGGCAACAGACTCACAAGGCAAGGAAAGCAGCTCCCCATTCTGCACTCGTTGACCTCTAAGAATCACTAGATAACACTCTGTTTTGGGGTCACAAGGCAATGCCTTAAATACTACATAATTAAATCTATTTCACGTGTTTTAACACATGTTTTGCTGCAGTGGCATTTTCTTTCCTTTTTTTTTCTGTTTTCTTTTCCTTTAGCATTTAAATTTAGGTGAAAATGCTAAAGAAAAACATTCAGTCATGGTACAATGTGTTTCCCTGTTCATTCGAACTGCCATGGAGTTTATTTAGACTTTTTCCTTGTTACGTTTTCTGAGTTTTTTCTAATTAGCTTTATGGTTTGTTTCAGATTTTTGTCCCTTTTGTTTTAAATATTTGAGCTCATATCTCACTCTGTGGCACACAGATTCCTTCTGCAGCCTCAGATGGGAGTTTATCTCATCCTTCAACTGCTCATAGTTCAGTTTAAACAGTAGCCTTGTCCTCTTCAGTTTGAGATAAAAATCCTTAAAATCAAAGGCTACTAGTTAGAAGAGCCTACATTTGAAGTGCCTTGAAGTCTTTGGTTTTCCTTTCATTTCTGTGGGCCTTGAATCAGCCTGTACTGTCCTCTTTGTTCATTTATAACCACAAAGAGGAGATTCTCTTTCATTTACCAGAACCATAGTTAAGATAAAAAAGAAAATTTTTTATAAGTGATATTACAGAGTTACAGTTATTTAATGATCTTGTAAGCTAAAGGCTCATTACGTGTCTCCCCTTAGACCCCTGCTAAGGATCTGAGCAGGACTAGCCTAAGCACAGAGACTGGGCTGGTCTAACTAAGCTGAAGACCCAGACTCATTAGAGCGTGTCGCCAGAGTGAAGCCAAGCACGAGCCTGAGGTGGCTTGCCAAAGCCGGTGGGGTAAAGCTGGAACTGGGCTTGGCCCCACGCGCCTGTGCTGGAATCTGAGCTGTCACCACCACATGGAGCCAGGATTGACTTATTAATAGTTTGACGAGAGGCACTTGGTATTCTGCGAGGAAGGCGGCCTTTGCGTGTGCATTGGGAATGAAGGAGTTATGGCGTTTCTATGGGTCCTGCAAGCCTTTTATTTCATTCAGCTCTCTGCTGCTGCACAGCATGAACTGACTGAGCCCCAGAAGAGGTTAATGAGCACAACAGCCATCATTTGTGAGGAGTGGGAAAGAGCCATGTGCTGCACCAGCTTCTTTTCAAGGCTCCTGATTTTTTTTTTGTCTTCACACTGGCACAAGGGCAAGCACCCAGCATAGCTTGTCTTGAGGAGCTTGGCAGCTCTCTCCTCTCCTGGCAAACCTGATGAAGCCAAATAAAGTAATCTGTGCATTGTCTATTCCTTCGCTTGGGTGACTTTTAAGTTGGGGAAAAAAGGAGCAGGGCAGAATAAGACTTTTGGATTTGGGGCCCTTTTACCATTCATACCATAAGTGTCTTGCTTGGGACAAACTAACTGAAATTTTCTATTGAAATCCTACCTACTTAATGTAGAAATTATTTTTTGAGACAGCTCCCTCTCCCCCCATCTTCCTCCCCTCTTTTCTGAAGCCATCATTGCATAGATTTATTCTATTCAGCCCTCACATTAGCAGATGTGAATGAGGGAATCTGACTGAGCCTGTCAACGCAAAGAAAGCCATGAAAGAAGAGAGAGAAGAAACATTACACAACTATAATGGCAGCCACAATGGAAATATGCTGGCGTGAAAACAATTAATGCAATTGGTGCTCTAAGTTCATGGCTTACCCCAAAACCAAGCAGCCCCTGGAAGCATGAAGCTTGTTGCAACACAGGGACAAACCCCAAGCCACCAAGGAAAGCACAAGTAAAAGGCTTTGCTGTGCATACAAAGCTGGTCCACGAAGGGGCTTTAGCAAGTGACTTCTTTGCCGTAAGCTTCTGCAGCAGCTGCCACATGCCAGAGCCTTGCTTAGGAACCAGAAGGTGACCAAGGTAACATACCGCAAGTCTTTGCCTCACTGATGTGCATGAACCCTTGCATCCGTGCCACTGGGTGTGAAAGCCGGTCTGAGCAGCCTTCCTCTCCTCTGCCCATCTGAGGATCCAAAACCCTTCTCTTCCCAACGGCATAAAAAGCCAAAATCCTGAAAAGGTTTGCAAATCAATAGCCCAGGGAAGACAAGGAAAGGGAAGGTGGGCTGAAAGGTTTTCTTTTGATAATCACAAGTGCTCCAAACCAGAGAAGTAAAAATTTTCATCTAGACAATGTTGAAATAGGCAGTTTCAAGAATTTGTCCTTTCCTGAAAACAGGCTTTGTTGTAACTAAATACCATCTCACAGGAAAGAAGAAAGAACATTTACTGGAGGCATCTAACTAGCTCCGTTACAAGTACACCCATCTACGCCTGACTTCACATGTCCCTTATGAGTCACACAGGAGGACTAGTAGTCCTCACACTAGTAGTCCTCACACAGGACTTAGGAGTCACACAGGACTAGTAGTACAGTATGACATTTGCACAGCAGAAGTGCCAGTTTCCCAGAGCTCAAGCCACTAATGACCTGTGGTAACAAGCAATAATTGGACCAAAAAAGTGAAGTATTACAGAGCATGCCATTCCTTAGCAGCCTACATGGCAGCAGGTCTAAAACAAGATTAAAATTCATAACCTAATTTGGATATTTTTGCCTTTAGGATTACTATAAAGAAGACAAAGGAAGACCAGGGAGAGAAGTGGAAGTTTTCCCCTCTGAGATGTTATGATGTAGGAAGAGATACAAAGAGAGACCATCTACTGATGTCACTGATCAGACGCGTGACCATCTAAATCACTTACCATCTCCTAGGCCTCAAGGGCAGAGATCAGGCATGCTGAGGAAGGAGTTGCTAAGGCTCCCTCTGAGCACTATCAAAGATTTTGCCTACCCATCTCCTCCATTTCCAGGAGCACCCTGAAAGGGCAATGAATTTTACCCTTTAAGGCAACCTGATTTAATGACTTCTCCACAGCCTCAAATTTAGGGGCTTTCTTCAACCTGCTGCACAGTTACAGCAGCACTTTGACACAACTGTCACTAGATCTCCCATCTGGTACGTATACATGTATAATTGCTAAAGAGGGCATCCAATTAAGTTAGCTAGTCCCTATTCCCTCTGCTCATGTCAGGATTTACTTTTAAAATACCTTAGATATCTGAATTACAGACTGAATAGATTAAATTTTTTGTTTGTTTGGTTATTTACAAATGAATCCTTATTCTTTTCTAAAAGTATATTTGCATATATTATGCGACAGGTTTCTAGCTGTCTCCCTACATTGTATCATTTCATTTGCATCTTGCTTCCTTTTAATGCAGCAATAAAAGAATGGTATACATATTGTGATTCTATTTATAACCTATCTCCTTGTATAAATAGAAATGATCCCTCAAAACGCAAAGGAGATTCATCAGGGTCTTTTTCTTTTCTTTCTTTCGTTTTAAAATCATCTCTTTCCTTTGTAGTTATAAATAAGGCTTCTTTTCTTGCCTTTTGTGAAGTCTAGGGTAGCTATCAGTCACTGCTGTAGGTCACAAACTTGTTACACACTACAGTGATAAATCACTGTCAGGAGGCAGCTACTGTAGAGTTAAACAGAGCTCTGTCCCACATTAATGCAGCAACACATACAAGTGGACCTGCAGTATCCCACTTCACCTGAAAATCCTGAAACTCACAGTTATTTTCCAGAAGTAAGAGTCCCCAGCTAGTCTTTCCTCCTTTCCATTTTCCAGGGGAGATGCACATTTCCCATTGAGCTCTTTAGGAGCCCGGGTACCCCAGGGCAGCCACTGTCAGAGCTCTGAGTTAGTAGATCTTGGGGGATTTGCTGTTTTGCCACTCCAAGTCTGGCCCAAGAAACAGTCAGTGAACCAGAGGGAATGGGAGGGAGGAAGGGGGAGATGGTAGGTGACACAGAAAATCTGGCCCTAAAGAAGAAGGGTAGAACAATAGTTTTACTGTTACAGAAAATAAATTAATTTAGAGTCAGCGCAAACATATGGTGCTATCAAAAAATTCAGCTTGTTAGGAGAAGGTTTGCTGAATGCCAAAAAATAAAACAGGTATCAAGTGTCATATATCAACTTTCAAATGAAAGTCTGAGCCTCAGACTTGGTACACAATGGAATTAGTTCACATCTCAAATTTTAATTTCAAAATGAAAAAACTGTATATACGTCACCCAGTTACCTTATTGCTCCACTTCACATTCAGTCCCTAAGGCAGTACTTAAGCTATACAAAGGAGTATATTTCCTCCACTTCTTTTTGTTCAAAAAAGAGTAGACAACATAAACAAGATGTTATAAGCCCACTATGCTAATTAGATTATTATTAGAACACGCAACTTCTAACTATTTGACAAAAAAGCAGAGAAAATGAGGAGAGCGGCAGCAAGCGGCGGTGTTTGCCAGCTCCCTATTATGACAGGGTGTAAATAGAGGTTAGGCTCATGCCTCCGTCTGCGAGGAGGTCACATCAAACCGCTTTCACCCCACAGGCAAGGTGAAAACAAGACCACACAGACAAAGAGGAATTGAGCTTCAGCTGGCATGACTGGAACCAATGCCAGTCAAAGAGTTCATTGAAAAGTTCAATCATTTATCTTGACAGGATATGATTCTTTTCAGGCTCCTTCTAGCACTCAGGCACAGCCAGCTCCTTAAATACTGACACAGTATTTAATAGCTCTAATGATCCAAATGAATATTTAGTCTAGAAAATTAACTTTTGATAACAGTGTCTGATATACCCTCTTATGGCATACTGTGTTTATCAAATGTCATGGCAATTTATCACTGGGGAAAACAGAATGTTAGCTTTTATGGACAGACTCCAGTACTTCTTTATAAATGAAAGTTTAGAGAGGGATTTACAGTGGTCCATACCACACAGGTTGCCAGAGTATCAATTGGACATCCTTAATGCCAAAACACCTACCTCTGTCACTCGAGAGGAAGCGATAGTGCCGCTGGACCTCCCATTCAGCAGAGTGTAAATCATGAATCATGTTTTACACATTCATCCTGCTTTAGTCTGACTTCCAAACCTGTAATTATAGGAGAATTTTCACATTCTCATCAATTACATTATTGGTGCATTTTAAGGTCTCTACACAGGGAAAACAGAATTTTAATAAAGAAGATTTAGCCAAGGCTGAAATTAGACAGTAGCAGGTCCCAGTTTTCTTGGTAGCTTTGGCTGAAGAATTTCCAGGTTTCATGCTTGCTGCAAGAGGGGCTTTATGGGGATAAAAGCATGTAAGTTTGCAATAGGATTTCTTCCCAGATCCATCCCGTGCTGCATCACAGCACTGTGTGTCTTCCTGTGTTCTACCATTGATTTTAAGGAGAATGGATCCAACACTAATTATTTTTGTGGTCCCACCGATGACATCTCTAGGCCAACTGGATGCAAAGCCAACAGCTTATTCTCCCTTTTTAACCAACTTCGGATAAAGCTCTCCTATTCTTACAACTAACTCTTTTTCTAGCTGTTCCTGAACGGATTTTGGAAATACTTCCTTAAATCACAAATCACAGGTTTTCTGCCCTTGTTCTGAAAACATTTCAATTACATTCAGGGGCAATTTCTTTACTCTTTGCAGCCACTAAACCACTGTTTGGGCTGCAACAAATACAGTATTCAACCTACCTGATAAATTCAGCCTTGGCATCATTAACATCTCTCTGATAACAAAATCAGATGATTTAAGTGAAATGTGCCATCTCGTCCACTCATACTTCAAACGTGCACCTAAACCCAAATGTGCAAAATGGCTAAAGCCCCAAAGTGCAACTTAGTTAGAAGTTAAGGACCAATCCTCACAATCCACCCTAAACCCTCCAGCACAGCACTAAGTCCCACTCATAACTACTAGTACAACTACAGCATCTGCTTTTAAAAGATACCCAAAATCTTCATTCAGTGCTTGGAGAATCCAGCTCACCCTAATAGGTTGTTATCTGGACTAATTGCCCCAACTATAAAAAATGTGCATTACTTTTCTCTTCTGAAATTGTCTACCTATGCTTTCCTCCAACATTACTGCCTTTATTACAGAGGTACTAGCTAGCATTATTGCCATGAACTACCTCTTGGCTTTGCATAATTAGACAGATTTAGCCTCATTAATCTCTTACAGAAAACGGGATTTTCCAAGAGCTTCATTTTAATACTAAAACATTGACATTGTGGCAATTAATTTTTAATATCAATGAGAGTTAAACTTAAGTTATTGTCTATGCATTCATGTCAGGATCCATAACTGCCAGTGTTCGTAACAGAAACAGGCAAAATATTTGAACTGATATTTTTGGACCAACAGCCTCAATATGAAAGTTTTCATGAAAAATCTTAATTATGCTTTATATTCCTAAAAGAATAAAATATTTCATTTAAAATATTCTGTTTCCCATAAATTTTACATGGGGTTTAGAAAAATAAGTGCTTTCCACCAAACAATTACAGAGATACACTTTTAGGAACACAGTTTTTTAGCACAGCAGCATGACCTGTCCCAGGGCTGGTGACACATATTGCAGCAAAGAGACCATGGAAAAATAACCAAAGAGACATCAAATCCCCCATTTCCTGAATGACTGCTCTAACTAGGCTGTTCAAGAATAGACAAGTGTCAAGTGGTACCAGCAATGCCCTTGGCACATGCAAATGAAAATATATATGGCATCCATGAACCATGTACATCCTGAATTTGGTGCAGACCACACTGCCCGTGCTACTTTGTACTACAGGTGGGGAAGAGCTGTTGTACCCTTTGGTGGCAGGGAAGGACTACAGAATCATTAGCACCACAAATTAACAACACAACACATACACTAATACAGGCCTTGCAAGCATTTATGAAGGACAGAGAGAGATCTGTTCACCTCTCCCTCGGGTTACTCAAGCCAGTTAAGTGCAACAGGCTTACGAAAGGACACTCCACCCCTTTTTCTGGCTTTGCTCCACTCCTGCCAGGCTGGCACTAGGAGACCAAAAGAGTGAGGGGATCCCCAGGCCTTGGGATACACACAGGAACAGAAGTGCCCAGGCATGCATGGTGCTTCTGGGGCTCTTGCCATTTCTACCGCAGAGAGAGGGATGAAGAGGCACCCAAACACTTTGTGATCCCAGGCATCCCTGTCTTCAACTGCACTCAGTTGAGTTTTTAATTGATATGACCATACGTCCAAGCACTTCCTAAGCATTAACTCAGTAAAGAGAACAAAACCCAAACCCCTTCTGAAGTCAACAATATCCAGAATGAGAGAGATTTCTGAATACTTCTGTAAAGGACTCTGTGTGACCAAGAGGCTAAGAGATAAAAGATCTCAGTGCATCTATCACATGGAAGGCAATTACAGAAAAGCAATCTGTAGCACTTGCTGACAAATAATAATCTAGGAAATAGAGAATAAAGTACACCCTACCTGGTATCATAAACTGTAGTTTCACCAAGGGATTTTCATGGTGTTATTAAGTTTGAGAGACAAGCTCAAGTGGTTTAAATAATAGAAAGAAGAAAATATAACTTCCACAACATTCTGTCTCAAAGCACACTTCTTTGTATGTAATATATAGGGCAGCCTCACTCCAAATACATTTGAGATTTTCTATTTCATGTTCTGCAGATGATGTTTGCAGCTCTGTGCAGATATCTAATTTCCAACCAATCTAAAACATTACACCAGGGGCATCATGAGGTTATAGCAACAAGCCAGTCAAAAAACAAATTATTTAAAGACTGCTCAAAATAATACTGTAATTCTATCTATTGTGCAACCTTTGTTTTCAAAGGATAGAGCAATACACTGCTCACCAGACAGAGTTTTCATAAAAACCAACATAATACAGTTTAGATATTCTTACTCAACTTTAAGCAAAAATAAATATTTCACTTTACAATATCACTACCATATTATTTTTAGTTCTGCATGAGTCCAAAATAACTAAACACTTTTAATTTCTCTGCCTCAAAGGGTAAAAATAAGTGGGAGTATAAGTCTGCACCAACACTTTGTTTTTGGATAAAGAAATAGTAGATGAAATATGAAGTTTTTATGGCAAGATGATGATGCATCTGAGCATCTTGGCCAAGAAACCGAGATAATAGATTTTCTTATGCAGCATTTGCAAGAATAGGAATAGATTATTAAAGATTTGTGAATTCTTTAAGACAGACAGTCTGCTCTTCCAATGAGTGTATATCCCCTACTCCATCAGGGCTATACCTATTTATATGACCCAGCCATTTAGACCCCAGAGTGTAACAGCCCTTTACAAAAGCCTCTGAAAGAAACCAAGTGGTTATAGAATAAAGATCCTCCAGTGGATTAACTGACTGAAACATATAAAATAAAGGAAAGGAATAGATTGCCAGTTTTTCACATTAGAGAGAAAATACTGGCCAGGAAGTGAGATGCATGACTATGCTGAAAGCGTAGGTGAAAATGGAGTCAATAATGAGGCAACAAAGTATATCATGTTACAAAAATATTTGGGGAGGTCAATTGTAAGGCCAATTGAGTGAAGAGCTGCAAAAGGATTTCATAGCAAGTCAGGGGGAACAAACAGCAAATGAAATTCTGCGTAATCTACACAACATGGGAAAAATAACCATGACCCAGAGATGGTCTTTAAAACAGTTTTTTGCACTCTCTAAAAGATCTGGGAGCCTTGTGGCTCCCTCTTTGAAACATCAGCTCAGTGTTCAAGAGTAGGCAGAAAAGCATATATAATGCTTAGGATTTTAAGGAGAATTGAGAACAAAACAGAAAAAATACTGTTATATTGCCATATATATCTATGAATGCTGTAGGCAGCTTGGCTCATCCCATTTCCAAAGCAACAAAGGTGAACTAGAAAAGGTTTTAGCTCAGAGAAGGGCAAAACTCAGGTCAGAGGTCCAGAAAGACTCTCACATGAGGAGAAACTGGATAAACTATAACCCTCGTACATGGAAAAGAAATAACAGGGGCAGAGGGTGGAGGAATACCATACAATTCCACAAAGTCACAAAAGAGATGATCAGCTATTTCTCACACCCCAGCAAGTAGGGACACACAACCACAGTACCTGACAGGAGGTTTGAAATAAAAGAGACTTCTTTTTTTCACACAGTGTGCAACTACATTGTGGAAGTCACTGCTACAAGATGCTATGGAAGCAAAAGTAAGAATATAAACAGCTAAAAACAGCTGGCGGAACCCTGGAGAAGTACTTTAAAAACATTATTCTACATTTGGCCTGTTTCTTATACTCTTTTGCTAGACATCCAATACTGGGCACTGTCAGGAAGAGGATACCAGACTAAATGGGCCTTTGATTTTACATGGTGTTGCTATGTTCTTGCATTTTCATATACATTAAGGGTTAAGTTCAGAATAATGTCTTCACTCAGTAGTTTTGCCAAGAATACAAATTTGGGCATTTTGCCTCTTAAGCACTGTGACAGGAATTAGTTAAATCCAACTTTGTAGCAGACACAGTGCTTAAAACCTTCATTGTTGTCCTCAGTCCTGCTGTCCTTGGGTGCAAGGCTATCATCAGCACAGTCTGTTCTCCCTTTAGTCTTTAGTCTTGAGGTATAACACTAACTGAAGTATTCACACTCACTCTCCTGCCATATCTCCTCTTGTTACTTATCAGCAAATCTGGAAACTTTGCTCAATAATAGCATTCAAGTTTTAACATGATACATCCATCAATGGAAAGAAGGCTGCATTGCATTTATCCTAAATTAACAGTAGTACACCCAAGTGCAACCTCTAGCTGCTCTGCTATTCTGTTTTTGCAGAAACTGTATTTAAAACAGCTCAAATACTGAGAACATATAAAGGCAAATCACATACAGGGAATAGGAAAATTTAAGGTTGATAATATGCATCGCTTTGCGGTAAGAATATCCAGAAAGACTCAGCTTTTATAACCAGATTCAGATGTTATTTACTCACCTAAATAATTATTAGGTTTTCAAAGGAGCTCAGCCCTCAGTGTGCTGAAATCTTTTGAAAACCTGGTCATAATAGTCACAATGGGAACTGAGCTCTTTTGAAAAACTAGTCACAGCTGAGAGTGCCAAGCCAGCGAGAGCTGGATCTCAGACAGAAAACTTGCATCATAACATCTCTTGAAATACTCAGCAGTGGTTGATGGGAACAGATGAGTATCTACTATACCCTCTGATTGCAGCCTGCATCAGATGAACAACCAGTTGTGATTTTTCCACTATATTGATTTCTCAACAGGAAACCCGGGTTCCAAAATACCTTTTCTGAGAGGAGATATTGATTTTGAGGCATCAGTTTGATTTTCCCTCAGAACATCATTTCCACGCTCTGCAGCTTCCAGGACCTCCAGGCAGCCTGTGCTTCCCAACTTGCAGATACACAGAAGCCAAACTAGTGAACAAGAAGGAAATCTATGTCTTTAAAATTGTAATTCTGGAGAATTTTGCCTAATGGGAACTTGGAAAGGAGACAGTTGTGGTCATCCCAGGGCCAGCCCTCAGCAGTCCCATAAACTCTGCAGCTCTCATGCGTTCAGGTTTCTAGTTCCTTGGAGTCCTTATGCCCATAGTGTGTGTTTCGCCTAGGACTGTTTCAGATGCCTCATGGTATCCCACGTGGCTGCCAGGTTCTACTCCAGAAGGTCACAGCACTCACTAGTCCTGATCATCCAAAGGCATCTAAGAAGCACTAGATGCCTATGTTTAGGCACCTGCTTTGAGCCCTTCTGCTCCTCAGCAGAGTTTGAGACAAGCTACTACATCTCTGAGGAGTCCAGTGTGCCAGGCAGGTGTTTACCCAGCAGACAAGGTAGAAAAAGATTAATATTTTCATTTTTTCTGCAGTAAAATTTCTTCGATTCAGCCTGTGAAGACTTACATTCTGAGTTGGAACAAAACAAAGTTATTCAAAATCAAAGTATTTTCCAGAAGAAAGAAGTTTGCTTCTTACGGATTCCAGCTAAATGCTGCATAGGAAGTCTGTGAAACAGAGTTTTCTGCCTGGTTCCTCTCAGCCACACATTTCTAATAGATATGAAGGCTTACCTACCTCTACAATTAGACAATAAGAAAATAAGATGTTGCACTAGCAGAATGGACTAAAAGTTTTTTAACCTCTAATTTACCAATAAATAACTTTCTGTTGTCTTTTTAAATGTAATTCTTTCAAAAATTCTCTTACTGTAGAATTACAATAAAAGAAAATTTTAAAATTTCCCGTTTACCCTCTCTACACACTTCATAATACCTCTATTCATTTTATCTCTTTTAGTCTTCTATCTACTCGACACAGGCATTTATCACTTCCTGTTTTTCTAATCATTGCCATTTTCATTCTCCAGATCCTTCCAAATCCTTCTATATCCCTTCATCAGATGGGATAATCGGAACTGGACACCACAGTCAGAAGAAGCCTGAAGAGAATTTCTGTCATTAAAATATTCAGGCCACATCTTTAATTATTGATTTGGTCTTCTCCTAGGAAGCAGAGGTCTTTCTGCGAGGAGGTCAAACCATAAGCTAAGATTTAGTTCACCTTCTCATATTAATGCTACTGAACAAGGTGAGGTTCATGAGGTTATGGCACAGTATTCTTCTGCAATAATGTTATTTCCCCAACTTATACATAATTTCATATCTGCAGGTCAAAATTTAAAAACAAGCAAAAAAAGCTGAAGTTTTAATTGCATTGCCCTACACTGCTATTCCTTATCCCTAAATAACTACACACAGCCAGTCAGCATTTGCCATGTAGGTACACTCACATGGTACAATTCATTGGGGCTGCAGGGACTTTTTGGATTCTGGCTAGTCTTAGTATCGTTGATGATGCACAAGAAAAGGATGCTACAGAGGACATAGATGTGGAATAGTCTGTCTTTACACTGCTAGATAGTTGCTTATGCTAAATGATATTAAAATACATTCTGCAATCACAGACACAGAGATACAGTGGTGGATGAGAGTCTTGGAGGACTCTGGCAGGGCCAGGGAAAGACAAGTGATTAACATTGTTTCTGCTTAGAGTTTCACACCATCAGACCTTGTTTCTGTTGTTTATAACCTCAGTGAATTTCTGAGATTACATTAAAGCTCCATTTACAGTTGGTTTTGGTCTTCTTTTTTAATGTAAGCTAGTTGATTATATCTCCAAAACTTAAGACAAAAAAAAAAATCCATTTTTAAAACTTGAAAACAAGTCAAGCACTCAAAACCTAGAAAGTTTCTAGTTTATAACTCCTACGTAACCTAGTTTTTCCTCTCTTCAGGTGAATACTTCATGTTACTGTCTCTAAGTGCCGAACTGAATAATCCTCTTGGGGAAGGTATTTAATCTGGGACTCTTCATACTTCTAAATAATTGACTTCATCATCAAAACTTTCAGAACTGTAGCTTTTTATATATATATTGGAGATATCCAAAACTTATCTACATTTGTAGATGAGAACTTTGCACATTTCGTCACAAGTGCCTTCTGTACAGAGCCTTGCTATACATATGTGAGCCCTTGAAGAGGTTTTTCTGCATATGCATGCTCAGCCTAATCTCATTGCTAGTTACACTGACTTCACATTTTTATGCTTATTTAAACTTTCCAGTGTGTTTAACACAAACATAGTCTTTTTACCATATTTTTTGTATAATTGGAAAGAATCCTTGTGTGTTTATTTCATCACAGTAAGAAAACAGTAAGCTTTCTAATGAAGTTTCATCTTCAACATACAAGGTACAAAGCAAATTCTTTTAGACAGAACTTCTGTAGGTGCTCCTGTGTATTTGAAAACACTCAAATTTTTTATTCATAGTGTATATAAAACTCAGTGGGAGTCAGGGGAAAGGGAATTGTTCCCTGGGTGCTCAGTTTTTGAGATGTAGCATATGTTTGTGCAGGTATCTGGATGTATCCTCTCCCCTCTACCTCCTGTCTTATGACTCCCTGCAACTAGATGAATGCTTCCAAACTCCTCTGTCATACAAAAACCATGCATCATTTTAATAATGTCATAATCACATTTTTGTATGTGTTTTATATAAATTTTATATTGTTTTATATTTGTATATATTCTTNTGCACATTTCTTCACAAGTGCCTTCTGTACAGAGCCTTGCTATACATATGTGAGCCCTTGAAGAGGTTTTTCTGCATATGCATGCTCAGCCTAATCTCATTGCTAGTTACACTGACTTCACATTTTTATGCTTATTTAAACTTTCCAGTGTGTTTAACACAAACATAGTCTTTTTACCATATTTTTTGTATAATTGGAAAGAATCCTTGTGTGTTTATTTCATCACAGTAAGAAAACAGTAAGCTTTCTAATGAAGTTTCATCTTCAACATACAAGGTACAAAGCAAATTCTTTTAGACAGAACTTCTGTAGGTGCTCCTGTGTATTTGAAAACACTCAAATTTTTTATTCATAGTGTATATAAAACTCAGTGGGAGTCAGGGGAAAGGGAATTGTTCCCTGGGTGCTCAGTTTTTGAGATGTAGCATATGTTTGTGCAGGTATCTGGATGTATCCTCTCCCCTCTACCTCCTGTCTTATGACTCCCTGCAACTAGATGAATGCTTCCAAACTCCTCTGTCATACAAAAACCATGCATCATTTTAATAATGTCATAATCACATTTTTGTATGTGTTTTATATAAATTTTATATTGTTTTATATTTGTATATATTCTTTTTAATATATATTATATATATATAATTTTATAGATTCATTTACACCCACACGCTCTCAGACTGTTTTTAGGAAATCGGTACACCTCAGCCACGTAAACCTCTTCACACGGCCACACGCCGGTGCGTCCCCTCTGGGTTGCAGTGGGGTTACCCACGGGAGCCGCCTCCCGCACGTCTCTCGCAGGGGGTCGTGGGGACCGAGGAGCCCCTTCTAGGTGCTGCTGCCTGCGGGCTGGNCAACCTAAACAATTCTATGATTCCTTATCCCAAGTCCATCTCTATTCCTTAGGGTAGTGGTTTGCAACCTTTGCTGGCCTGCAGTCAGCTAACACACGCCCAGCAATATCAGGTGTCCCCCTGGGCAACTTGTTGCCCTTGGGTCATGGCTTAGGGATTACCATGCTGCATACCCACACTGTTACCCACCTAGCACAGCACATAACAGATCCCCATAGCCTGATATAAACCACAGCAAGTTTATATATCTTAAGAATAAAGACAATGAAAGATAACATTGTGTTATTCTATTTGTGGAAATTACACCAGCTTGTCTTCTGCATGATTTTCTTTCTCAAACAAATTTTGAGATGCTTTTCCTAGACAAGATAATTGGCTGAAATCAATTCACTACAGCCGTAAACACGCACATTTGGATAATGTTATAAAGGCTGCATTTAAAAGAAAGAAAAAAAAAAAACTGAGCAAAGGTTGATTGCTCCACATCATTATCTGCAATTCAGTTCTATTACTAGTAAATTATTAACTATATTAAGCTAACTTTGTTGAAGTCTGACTAGTCAAAACAAAAGCATTACTATGAAAGCGTACAAGCTCTACATAGACCAAAATTACAGCAAACTCTCTGCATTGTCTAGAGCAAGGAAGGAAATCAGCAGGTAATAACACCGCAGTACTAACACAGCCTTTGCTGCTTCCCCCGACTCCACAAGTTCCCTTACCTTACAGTGCCTGGGCTTTCCAGATGTCCCCAGTTCTGCCACGGCCAACTGCTAAGATCTGAAACGTGTGTGCTGCTCTCTGTTCTTCTTCTCTACCATGGGGTTGGAGAAATCAATGTAACATTTACAGCACCAGAAATCCATATTCCACATCCCTTTGTCTATCCCAAATACTGGAATCTCAGTATTTTACTGATATTTTGGCCTTACATTCTGCAACCTTAGCAGAACTGCAGAAGTACAAGACACACATACAAACAATCCCAGTCTCCTTCCTGCTGGATGTTTATAAACTGCAAAATAGGTTTGCTTGAGAATTGCCATCAAGATCCATTTCAGCCACCTTCTCATCTTGTGCAAGCCCATTATTCATCCCTAGTTTCTGATATCCTTTCATTGCATCTTAAAGCTGAAGCTTCTTACATGTTGACATTATGCAAACAGGCAGATGTTAATTCAAACTACAAATTTATTTTGGTATATTTATCCAGCTGCTCATAACCGTGATTCGTTTTATTTCAAATCTGTGCAAGTAATATGTGTTATATTTATACTCCATTAAATATGATATTTAATGATTCTGAAGAG